>CAUYLG010017618.1:0-15730 GCA_963573385.1 Cacajao melanocephalus | reverse complement strand
AAATTATAGAGGCGGGGGAGGGAAAGTTGGTAGGAAGTTTCTTAGGAGGGAATTAACTGATAAACAAAATTCCAGAGAAGGCAAAGCTCTCTAAAGCATAGACTGAGGAACAAGCTCAGAAAGGAAAAGGGGAATATTATTCCCTCCCTCCCTCCCTTTCTTCTTTCTTTCTTTCCTTCCTTCCTTCCTTCCTTCCTTCCTTCCTTCCATCCATCAACAAACATTTACTTAGCATCTATTGCTACACACTATTCCAGATGCTTAGGATAATAAATCCATGAAAAAGACAGACAAGAAAACCCCCCCTTATGATATTTATATTTTAGCAAGACTGGGGAGTGGGGGAGAACATGCAATAAAAAGGAATATATAAATCACATTTTATTAGAAGGTGACAATTTCCATAAAACAAGAATAGAGCATTGTAAAGGGGATTGAGAGTGTCAAGATGAGGGCTGGGCTGCAATTTTTAATAGATTTTTTAAACCTTATCGAGAAGGTAAGACTTGAAAGATTGAAGGGAATAGCTATGTTTATATATTGGGCAAGAGGAAAGAATGGGCACAGACAACAATATATGTGGAAAAAGAGAGTAAAAATGTCCATGTTTAGTATCAGAAAAATAAAATGATAAATTAGCTACAGAAGGAAAAAAATACTGGTGACATTTAGCAATGTTTACTGGTAGGAAAATCCAACTGAAAGAATTAAATTGTTTACCTGTGTTGCCAAACGGGTCATGCTGGTATTTCTAGTCCCAAATATTTTAAGTATGCTAGCAGTAGATCGCTGAAAGGTCAGAGAAGCCCCATAGTTAATTAATAGAATCTTCTACCAGTTACACAAAAGAGAGACTAGGCCTGGAATTCAATCTTACTATGAGAAATAACTGAGCAAGAAATTTCACAGCTAGTACACATACTTCTCTTTAATGATTTATTCATCCAATCAGCAATAATTTATTATTAAACTTAATCTATTCAAAATGTTCATGCATCTAGTAAATAAGGCCTCTATACTCACATATGAAGCAAATATAAATCAATTACATACCACCTATGGAATTTCCATTTCAGATGAAGACACCAATCCCATTAAAGAAAAGTGTGCATTGATGGGTAGGAAGTTTCTTAGATTTCATCAGATGAATAAAGGATGATTGACTATTTATGTCCACATTCTTACATGTTATTATTTTCAAGGGCCAGTAGAGTGTGGCTCCCAGTTGAACATGGCACTGTGTGACCACACTAATATACACTCACAATATCTCACAATGAAGAACACCAAAGATGAAAATGCGGCACTGAAAACGACTACAGAAGCCAGGAAGAATTTCCATTAACTATAAAACAGCGTAGACACAAAGTAGTAGAAATGTAAGATGAACAAGTCTAGACATTTAATGTACAACATGAGGACCATAATTAATAAAATTTTATGGTATTGGGGAATTTTCTTTAATAAGTACATTTTAACTGCTCTTGTCATAAAAAAGTAACTATGTGAGATGATATATTAATTTGTTTCACTATAGTAACCATTTTACTATCTATATATATATATCCCATCACATCATGTTGTAAACCTCTAATATACACAATAACATTTATTTTTTAAAAAAAGAAAACTGATAGAACCAGACTGACAATGCCATTTTGAGTTGCCAACTGTCTTAGAGAAGATAAAAAGATGTTGTGATTCTTTACCAACTGACTTCCAGCCCAGAGACTCGAGCACAGAAAACGATTTCTAAAAATGATTTGTCAGTCCTTAGTTGTATTGCTCAAGTGGGCAGATCACTGTCTGTCCCTCTTTCTATCTTTCTTTATCCACTGAGAGTCAAAAAATAATCAGAGGAAGAATGAAGAGAGGAGGGGGATGGCTGTCACGCACTGACAGTGGCACAGTATAAGCTGAGATGAGTGGACCCTACAGTGAGGAGCTTTACTTGGGCATAGAAATTCCTTGGCAGAACATGCCCTGGCAATGATTTGTCCCTATAATTATAGCATCTCATGTACTGCATCTGTTCTGAGTGTCAGACAGCCAAGAATTGGAAGCAAGGGAAACTCCTACCTCAATACAGCCAGGATGCATTAAACAAATGCCTGCTCAACATTAGGAATTTGGCTAGATGCTGTCCACATCAATATCTCCTCTAAACCATAGATGTGACAAGGGGATTTGATGGGTACTCAAGTTGACAATGAGTAAAGCCAGGGAAATTCCACACACCTTGTCTTTTGACAAAAATGCAGTCTAGATGTTTCCTGCCTTGTTTGCATAAAAGACAAAAAAAGCTTTGAACATATGAAAATACATACAGAAATAAGGGTAAAGGAACATTTTCCTAAAGATTCAGAGTAATAGTGGGTAAGTGAAATTACTTATTACAAAAAAAAGACAGCTATTTTAGAAAGCATGTGTTCCTAAAGGATCCAAGAAGCTGTTGTTCATATAAAGAAAAATTATAAGAAGCAAAGAGGCAAGGAGAAAATACAATAGGATGAGTTACAAAGATTCTAAACTGAGATAAAGAAGGAGCTCAGTGCATTAAAAAAGAATACAAACAAATAAAATTTCATTAGATCATATCCTCACTGAAGGAAAGGAAAGGAATAATTTTGTTATAGATGTGGAAAAAAATATTGGGGAAATGAGTCAAAGGCTAGGAATATAAATATTCCTTTGTTTGGTAGACAGGGCATTGAAATAGAAAACTTAATGGGAATCAGAAAAGAGAGAGAAAAATCCAGATCACATATCTAATCCAGACTCATGCCATATTTCTATAACCTCAGGCATCAGAGAAACAAAATGGAAGCAACACTCTACTTTCAAACTATAATATGGAGGGAAAGAGAAAATAGACTCAGATTAGGTGTCATGATGCTAAGGAGAATTAGCCCATGTTATATCAGCATATAAAGGAGATCTGGACAGAATCACTCAAACATAAACAAGAGGCAAAGCCATGGCATGGCATCTCTGCAAGTACATTGTGCAGGGTGTCTCCCATGTGCCCTTCTCTCTACCCTCTCCCACCCTTCTCCTTCATTCCCCATGCCCTGGAAGGTGGTTCCTTACACACATTTGTCTTTTGGTCTCCTATTGAAAGACACATGCAAAAGATGAGAGGAAAGGAGTTGGGTTGGGTATTTGTTCCCCAGCTCTCTCCCTGCCATATCACAGTGAATAAGCTTGTCTCTCTATAGAAGAACACAGTTTCTCTCTGGTACTCTTCTCAGTAGTTGCCTTCTATGGGTTCCAGCAATCATGGTCTCTGGGCGGTAATGGCCCCCTACTGTTGCTGGCCCAGGGGTACCACACTAGTTTTTGTTGGTTTAGAAATCCCCAAATCCTGCTTACACCTTTCTGAACACGTCCTATATTAAATTATCCTCAGTTATCCCAATTTGAATGTATCATCTATTCCCTGCCAGGACCTTGACTGAAACATACACTATAGCAGATAACAATGAAAGAGAATGGCATGCAAAAGAGAGATAAATAGCCCAGCAATTACAAAAATGTAACCCAAGCAACTGAAATAGATTCCTTGCATATTTTTCCAATGTGTTTGGAAGACTTTAATTTAATAAACAAGAGCTCAAAGACAAGCCTATCTAGTACTAGAATGAAACTTAAAAGATCATTGCAGAAATAAGGAAACAAATTGAGAACTGTGATAAAGAACCGCTGCCATTTATTACATGTGTAATTACTCATTTTAAATAGGAAAAAGTATAATGAATTAATGAGATAGTCACAATGAACACAGAAGAAAAAAACAGACAAATGAAGTTAGAGAAGAAACAAGGGATGGGGAAGACAAATACCATACAACATAAAAATAATCAAGGTCTCTGAAATTAAGGACTTCAAAAGCAATGCCAAGAATGTTCTGAAATATTCAGGAAAATTTCCCAGAAATGGCAGAACTGGAGCTGCAGATAAAAGTTGTATATCTTTTTAATTAAAATACATGAATAACAAGACTTCTGGAAAATAAACTTTAATGATAAAAAGGAATTATCCAGGTTTCCAGACATAGAAAGCAAATTATCCACAAGGATAAGAAATCACAGCAGCCTTAGTTTCCCTGCCACAGCCAGCAATAATTAATGCCAGAAGACTGGAAACAGGTCGGCATCACTAAGGGGGAACGAGTGAAAGCAAAGGCAGACTGCTCAGACAAGTTCAGTTCAAGTCAAAAGGCAGCAGGAAGGCATACTCAAATTGGAAAACATCTGAGGACTATAACACCCACCAGACTTTTCTTGAGAAAAAACCCCATAATGAAATCCAACCAAATAGGAAAAGAATAGAAATAAAGTATAGAATGAGAAAGATGCAGTGGCAAATGGCCTGGTGGAAAGCATTGAATCCATTCAAACAGGTAATCAAGGCCGAGAGACTTATGGTGGGACTCCTTGGGAGGCTGAGCTGGGAGGATGGCTTGAGCCCAGGAGGTAGAGGCTGTAGTGAGCTATGATTGCACCACTGTACGCTAGTCTGGGTGGCAGAGTGAGACCCTGTCTCAATAAATAAATAAATAAATAAATTTTAAAATCCTGTGTTACAAATGCTACATAAATAAAATTAAGTAACAGCAAATGTTGAGGTAGCAAGAAAAAAAAGTGTAAGAAAGTGCAGAAAAAGGAGGTATGAGTGCTCATCAGTTCATTGCTCATAGCTGGGAGTCAATAAATAGTTTCCAAAACTGAAACATGTTTATTATGTTCTTTTCTTAACATTAGAGCAATGTGTTAAAAATAAATATCTCTTACAGAGAACAAGTGAACTTCTCTGTGAAGTTCCATAATTTGTTTGATTTTGCTTTAGTTTTCTCCTGTTCAAATAAAATAAAATTGAAAATTTTTTATTAAAACATTTTAATTAGGCTGGGCAAGGTGGCTCATGCCTGTAATCCCAGCACTTTGGGAGGCCAAGGTGGGCAGATCATCTGAGGTAAGGAGTTCGAGACCAGCCTGGCCAACATGGTAAAACCCCGTCTCTACCTAAAATACAAAATTAGCTGGCATGGTGGCAGGCACCTGTAATCCCAGCTACTACTCAGGAGGCTGAGGCAGGAGAATTGCTTGAACCGGGGAGGTGGAGATTGCAGTGAGCTGAGATAGCGCCATTGCACCCCAGCCTGGGCAACAAGAATGAAACTCCATCTCAAAAAAAGCAAAAATTAATTAAAACATTCATTATGATGTTATTCTTATGAAAATTTTTCCATGTATTTATCTGTTCATCTACACATTTCTATATATTATTAAGTCTGTCTGAAATGGTGATCAGCAGATATTAACACCCGTTACTTTAAGGTGGTAGAATTTGAGGTCACTATTATAAGTTTTTATATTACTTAATTTATGCTTAAAAAACTTCTGTGGTAACCATATGGTTTTTTAAGAGAGAGAGAGGGTCTTGCTCTATCACCCAGTCTGAAGTGCAATAGCGTGATCATGGCTCACTACAAGCGCATGCACCACCACACCCAGCTAATTAAAAAAATTTTTTTTGTAGAAACAAGGTCTCACTTTGTTGCCCAGGTTGGTCTCAAACTCCTGTCCTTAAATAGTCCTCCCCTTCAGCCTCCCAAAGCTCTAGGATTGTAGGCAGTGAGCCACCACATCCAGCTAAATTCATCGTTTTTAACGTAAAAAGTAAGATATTACTCCAAACCCAAAAAAACAAAATTGAAAAAAAAATCTGGACTCAAAAGACACAAACGGTTAGAGCATTTGGAAAATGTCTAGGAAGAAAAGAACAGACTACCCACCTGGGAAGAAACAAACTAAAGTGCGGTGTCTGAAATATTAAACACTTGAAAACTTTGAAACATTATCGCTAGAGTCCTTCAGTGGAGAAAAAGAGCTTGTTTTCAGGAGTTAGATACCAAACAATGTGGTCATTCATATATAAAGGCAACAGAAAAATAATTCAAATGTGCAAGGGCTCAGAAAATATACTATCCAACCACTCTTAAAACTTAAATACCTACATTTGCTGATCACTAAATGAATTACTTCTGAAAGCTCACAAATTGAAATGTGACTATATAAAAAGACCAGTAGTTTACTGCCAAAAGTGAATTCTAATGAGCCAAAGCCCAACCATGGAAATACACTCAGGGACACTGACCACTTTCCCAGCCCAAGTTTACTCCTACAGGTCTGGTTTCCCTATCAGACCTGAGATTTCAGCAATCCTGGGAAACCTTGGCAATGTGAGAGAATATAATGACACAGTAATGAAACCACTGTGCTATAATCATGGTTAACTTATAAAAATATATGGCCTGACATTTCTACTTCTGGATAAGATACAATAAGTAGTTAGAAAATCCAGACCTTTGAAAGCAATTGGACCTATGGGAACTAAAATTCTAGTGAGAAGAGAACCTTTCGGAGATGAACTGAAGCTCATATGCGGGTAGCGACCTATTCTGAATGTAGCTAGAGGTGAAAATCTGGGTTTGTCCCAAGCATAGGGCCACTGGTGTGTGACAGAGAAACCCACAGAGCTTTTGGTCCTCGTGCAGGGAAGTAGAGATGAAATTGTAATCTTAAGGGACTTCAAACACACACATGATTTCCCTCTCAGTGTTTGAATTCCAAAGCCGTGCTGATCAGGAGGCCTAAAAAAAAAAAGAAAACTTCTGAAAGGCAAAATGGAATTTTCTACATTCTGTTGGTGCTTTAAAAAAATACCCAACAAGTACAAGATCCCTAGAGAGTTAAAAATCCCTGGAGGGAGTGAGTAATCGGTGTAAATTACCTGATACTGTTTTTTGGTAGGGAGAACATGCCAAACTGGGTTAACATAAAGGGTAAGAATCCAGGTTCAGCACATAGCAGAGTTATATGGGGCCAAGTGACAGAATTGGAGACTTTAGAGACCTTAACTACAGTGTTAGTCTTCCAGTCTTAGAATATCTGTCCAATTTTGCAGTTTCATGGAAGAAGAGGAAAAAGAGATAAACCTAAAACCTCTAAAAATTAGAATACAGATTACATCAGTCTCTGATTCCTGAGACAAATAATTGCCACATTCTCAAATGAAAGCCAAGAAGAGTCACAGCCTTGGAAAAGAGAGAGACAGATAGACTAGGTCTTCCCTAAACTGCAGCTCAGGCTTGACCCAGTCCCTACTTGAATCAAGGGAATTTTTCATTTAAATAGGAAAAAGTATAATGAATTAATGTCATTGAGATTGTCACAATGAACATAGAAGATGTCTCTTTTCCTGGTAGCTGAAAAGGTGAACACCTTCCCAGATGGAAAATGGTGTCTTCACCGTTTTTTCTTAAATAAACAAAATCCTGCATTCAATAACAAATTACTAGGCATGCCAAGACACAGAACCCATAGGACAAATACAAAGAGAAAAAATAGCCAATAAAAGCAAACTCATAGATAATCTAGGTACTGGAGTTAGCTGAATCAGATGGACATTCTAGAACTAAAAATATAATACTGAAATTAAGGATTCAATAGATAGGTTTAACAATAGATTGTATTTAACATAAAAAGGATCAGCAAATTTCAAAATGGTTTAATACAATTATCCAAACTGAAACACAGAAAGAAAAAGAGAATGGGAAAAAAATACTGGCCTTTCTACATAATAGCAATAATCAATTATAAAATGTTGTCTTTCTTAAAAAACTCATTCACATTGAAACATGAATAATAAAGTACCTAGGATTAAGCCAGGAAAGAAATGTGTGAGAAATTTATGAAGACAGATATAACAATTTACTAAATAAAAGAATGCATGAATAAATGATGAGATATATAATGTCCATAGCTAGGAATACAATATTAAAATACAAAAATTCTACCTAAATTCATCTACATATATAAAAATTCCAATCAAAATGCCAGGAAGACTTGAAAATATAACTTATGAAAAGAAAAATATACTTTATGAAAAGATGGAGGCCTTAATAAATGGTAAGGAACTTCATTTGGGAAAAATGGTCTTCTATTTCAACATTTGCTACAGTCTCACTCCTTTATATTTCTATATGTAAATTTCCTTTCCCTATATATGTTATAGATTACACATTGTTCCATGTACCACAGATTATACCATGTACATTATTCTGTTTACAAATAAGTAGAACCCTTGATGGACAAGAAATGTGGGAGAAAAAATAAAAGACAATTGATCAAGGGCAACTAACAATGCTTAGCTGGCGTGCTGCAGCAGGATTATCCTGATGAGAAGTCACCTACATATTTCTCCCTCGTTCCCAATTGGACTAGGCAAACACTGTTTGCCATCAGGTGGGATGAGTGACTATAAGAGATTATTTTGGAGAAGGTCTGTGTCTCCATAGGGTTAGAAACATCCAGTGGGTTTGGAGAATACCAGCTCTTAAAGAAGAGGCAATAAGGAACCACTTGATGGGCTATATCAGAAAGCAATTTAGCAGAGTAGGTGGTTAAAATGTCACTTATTAAAATCAATGTCCATTACATCAGCGAAATCAATTAGAAAATGTATAAGAAGAAACCTAACCTGTTTAAAACAAAAACAACCATAATGTAATTAGAATTAAGCATCATAACCAATATGCAAGGTCTTTATAGAAAAAAAAAAAATAAGTTTTTGTGAGGCCCATAAAAGAAGACCTGAATAAATGATAATTTTCTCCAAGTTAATCTTAAAATCAATGCCATCTCAAAAGGATTTTACATGAAGTTTGACAAGCTGATTCTAAAACCTATAAGGAATGGTATATGAGCTAGAGTTGTGAAGCTATTCTGAAAACATAATAACAGATTTCAAGTTTTATACACAAATATATCTATGCTTTATACCAAATATAAACTATATTAAAAGGTAGACAGAGTAAAGTATTGTAATACTAATCCTAGGTTAAACAAACAGATTAATGATTTTGACAATCTAGAAATAGCCACAATTTTATATGAAAAAATAACTTATGAAAAAGTTACCATTTCAAACCATTAGGAAAAGCATATACATAAAATGTATCAATATTGATACATTTAATTATCTATTTGAGAAAAAACGTAGAATTAAGATTCTTTTCCGAACCAAATCCATTCATTTAAAAAAATCTTGATTTCTAGATTTGTCTTTGCTTGATATTATTCTCCTGTGCATAGAAAACACATACAATGATGTTCTTTGCATCATGGTTTGTGGTAATACAAAACTGAAAACAAATATTTATCAAATGAGTTTTCTTAAATCAAATATTCTTAAAACATCAACCATACCATGAAACACCATGCAGTAGCTTTTAACAGAAAATTCATGTAGGTATTATTTACAGATATTCAAAAATATTGCTAAGTGAAAAATACAAGTTTTAGTCACTAAAAAGTAAAAGTATACAATAAATGTAATTGTAAAGAAAGTTTAAGAACAATGTGATACACATATTAAACCACCTTTTTTGAAAACACATGAATAACAAAAATATGTACTATGTATTTTTTTTTTTTAAGAAAAAAGCAAATTATAAGGCTGGGCAGTGGGTACCTCTGAGGAATAAAATATTTTCTCCTGGAGAACAGGAGAAGTAGGAATCAGTGGAATGGGTACTTTATATACTATCTTACTTGTTTTCTTTTTTTTTGAGATGGAGTTTCGCTCTTGTTACCCAGGCTGGAGTGCAATGGTGCAATCTTGGCTCACTGCAACCTCCCCCTCCTGAGTTCAAGTGATTCTTCCACCTTAGCCTCCTGAGTAGCTGGGACTACAGGCGCATGCCAAATGCCCGGCTAATTTTGTTTTAGTAGAGACGAGGTTTCACCATGTTGGCCTGGATGGTCTCAATCTCTTGACCTCGTGATCCACCCGCCTCAGCCTCCCAAAGTGCTGGGATTACAGGCGGGAGCCACTGTGCCCGGCCTTACTTGCTTTTAATAGTATTCTTGTATTACTTAAATGTTTTTAAAAATAGAAGTGCTATACAGTATTATTGAATAAATGATTGTAACACTTCAATTACACATGTATATGTATGAATATGGACTGAACAGAAAGAGTGAAATGTATGTTCATGTGCAGTAAGCTGGTAAGCTCAGTAAGCTCCCTAGCAAGCACTCCATCTTTTTTTTTTTTTTTTTTTTTTTGGTAGAAATACGCCATTTGTGTAGAATGACCTCTCTCACAGGTAGGGAAGTACGGCTTATTGGCCTAAGCCAAACATCATATCCCATTCACCTGGTCACAGGGATAGACTCATGGTTTAATTTCTATTCCAATGAGATAATTTTGCTGAGGTTTTGGAGAAAGAAGTACAATGTCTTTTCCTCTACACTTGGTTGATTGAGAATGAGAGAGACTCGGGAATGCTGTCCATATCTTTTACAATGAAGGAAGCCAGTAGAAGAATGAATACCTTTATGATGGAGAGAAACTGATCACTAACGGTATTGCTTAAGCCACTGGATCAAACTGCGCCTGAATTCTGTGTAGGTCAGTACATTTCCTGTAGTTATTGGCCAAGCCTGTTTTAACTACTTTTCCTGTCTCTTGCAAACAAGAGTCCTATTTGTCAGATTTTGAGTAAAGAACTTTCTGGCAATGAAAACAAATTTAATGTTAAAATAATGTAGCTATTATAGGAAAACGGAAAGCAGAAAAATTCCAATGGTTTCCTGTTTCCTACAGAATAAATGTTATAACCTTCAGGTGTTATTCTGCCAAGCCATATTGGAGCCTGAGGCAAAGGAAAAATTAGTACTACGGATCCAGTCTTTATTTAAAATCTTGTTCGTCATGAGTGTTTTTGCATTGACTTTGGTTTTATTTAAAGTCTTGTATTAAAATGTTAGTTATCTTTATTATTGAGGTTTTTTTTGTAGTTCCCCTTAAGTTTTGTGCCTGAGGCAAATACCTTACTCACCTCACCTTAGTCATACATAGCCATGCTCCCAGACTCCTTATCATCTGAAGTTATCTTAATTATCCAATGGAGTGAGTACTGTGGTATACCACCTATTCCCTCCAATCCTTTAAGGGGTTTATTCTCATAATGTTGAGACTATTGAAGGCTAACACCTGGCGTCTGAGTACCCTCTCCAGGCAGTTGCCTTTAGCTGAAGAAAGACACCTTGTTAATAGCCATGCTGTCTTCCCAGCAAGCCACAAAGTGAAAAATTGATGTGGAGCAATTCTGCAGGGCCATCCTAAATCCAGAGCTTCCTGTGGTGACTGGCTGTGGCTACACTACAGCCCAGCTTCTCTCTCTGTCCATCCTCCTGCCTTCACTTCCCTACAGATATTGATTCCAAGAGGATTCACTAGCCAATGTCTTGCATGCATATCTCTGTTTCAGGATCTATTTTCCAGGAAAGAAACCAGCAGTACCAATCTAATCTCCCATCACCCTCAACCAACATCCTGAACTTCTACCAAAGCCATTCCCCTTGTCTTCATATCATGCTCACTCATGAACCTAGTTTCAGTGCATCATCCCCCTTGCCTCTAAATCCCTCATCCCTCTCCTTGGCCTTTTCAATTCTCACCATCTTCAAGACATACTGCCAGGCTCACTTCCTCCACAAATGTCTTGCCTAATATCTATATTCCTACCTGATTCATATTATACTCAAATATATATTCAGATACTCAATGAGCTTTTCTCTTCCCCACCAGCATTTGCCTAAATGTTTTTTCTGAATCTCTTGTCATAGTTATAGGAAAATCTTTAACATCAGACTATACCACTGCTGCTTCCAGAGTCAGCAGCCCTTTCTTTTTAAGTCCTGGCTCCTCTTACCCCTTTCTGTTTGTTGACCCGGCTATGTCCACCCATTCAAAGAATGAATTGAGTTCCCTTTGCAGCCTGTTTTTATCTCTTTGGCAGGTTGAAAATGCATTTCTTACTTAACCTGTATAAGAAGAGCTTTCTGAAGTGTCACTTTCCAACTCTTGATGGCTTGATAAGGATTTTCTGTCACTTAAAAGTATTTTTTGTCTAATAGCATCATGCTTTAAAAAATAGTATATGTAAAATCGTATGATGATTTTACAAAGAATAGAGGAGGCTTCAATGAAAGAGACAAAGAATTTTTTTTCTTAAAATTCTGAAAATCCAATGTACATTTGTAATATAAATTGGACTACTACTGGTCCTAAGATCTCATATAATACATTGAATCCAAATTCAATTGAATATGTCTCACAATTCCCTTATAAAGGGTCAAAACCAATGACTGACCAATCTATTGACCAATGACCAATCTATTTCCTATAAGAAGAGACTTTTTCTTATTATCGTACCAATAACATTTTTATAGCAACGACATTGACAGTTTATAGAATACTTTCACACATATTATTCATTTTTTTTCCATTTAATTCTCAAAATGGCCCTGTGAATTAGAGTAACCTGCATTTTAAATATAAGGGGAAACTGATGCTTAGGGAGGGAGTATATGTTTGATATCACACTACTACTAAGAGACCAAGCGGAGTCTTCAATCCTGCTCTTCTGGCTATAATGTTTTTTCAACTATTTGCACTGCCTTCAGCTAGATATGACTGCTGGGGCTTTATTATCAAGTTGTTTGCTTGAAAAATGGGGCTGTTGTCTTGGGTACCAGTTCCCAAGAGGAAACTCTGTTCAGGAACTCATCCTGATCAAAGGGAGTTACTAAGAGCCTGATGGTTCTCTCAGAAGTCAGAATCGTGTGCTCTTTTTTTCTTTTCTTTATGTGGGACAACGATATTAGCAACTGGGCAGGAAATTTATCTCTAAAAAGGGGAGAGAAGAAAGAGTTTTCTCAACAGCTAAGTATTATAAATAGCTTAGCCTCAGCATAGGGAAGAGATCACTTCTCTAGAGTATATAGTCCTCAATTATAAGGTATTACCATGAGGAAAAAACACATTCTAATTTTAACATAAATTGTTGAAGCTTAGAGGCAATTAGCCCAAACTCCACTCATTTCTGAAGAGTTCTGAGGAACAGGAATAAAACACTACCACCCAAAAAAAGCTATAGTTTTTTTTCCAATCAGCTTCTTTACCCCTAGGATTCTACCAGGCTCTCTAGAGTCCATATACAAAAAGAAAAAAATGTCAGAAATGTACCATAGCAGATGTTTTGGTGCCAAGGCTTTCCATATTAGCCAACAGAATTTTACAGCAAGTATCTCTGACTCTCTCCCTAAGGGCTTTCTCTGGCACAAACAGTTTGCCTCAGACTACAGAAGGGGCAGATCAAAAAATGTAGTGAGGAGAGGAGGGGATTATATCTCATCCAATCATGAATTGGGTTGGTAAATAAATGCCCCTACTTTCTTCGTCTCTAGGATGGACAATTCTGAGGTGTGCTCTACCCTAGCTCTCACAGATCCTTAGATTATATATAAGCATTAAGGATCCAAATGGCCTATTAGGAGCAGCTCTGGATTGCAGCTCCCAGCGAGAGCACAGAGGGTGAGTGGACACTGCATTTCCAGACAGATTTTCATTGCCCACAGACCAGGAGATTCCCAGGCAGAGGAGCCCTATGGGTCACCAGTGCAGATGTTTTGGCTGGCACAGCAGGTCTCCACACAAAATACTCACACAGGTCCAGGCGCTGTTTCAGCGGGCAACTGGAGTGCCTGGGAGACCGAGTCGCCCGTTCAACTGATAAAGAGGAGACTGAAACAGGGAGCCAGGCCAGGAGATTCCTGGGCAAAAAGCACCGCGAATCTCCAACGCGGTTGTTTCAGCCGGTGCAGTGGGTCTCCGCATGGGAAATCACACAGATCCGGGTGCCTTTTCAGCAGGCGACTGGAACGCCTGGGAGACAGAGTCACCCATTCAAGTGATAAAAAGGGGACTGAAACAGGGAGCCAGGCCAGGAGACTCCCTGGCAAAAAAGCGCCATGAGTCTCCAGTGGCTGTTTCAGATGGCACAGCGGGTTTCTGCACAAGAACTCACACAAGTCTGGGCACCATTTCAACTGGTGATTGGAATGCTTGGGAGACAGAGTTGCCCGTTCAACTGAAAAAAAAAAAAAAAGAGGGTCTGAGGCAGGGAACCAGGTGATCAGGATTGGCCGGTCCCACCCCCACAAAGACCAGCAATCTGAAACACTCTGGATTGAGAGTTTCAGAGCAAGCACAGCTGAACCCAGGACCATCCAGCTCTGTGGGGGAGAGGCGTCTGCCATTACTGAGGTAGTCCACCACTACTGAGGTAATCTGCCATTGCTGAGGCAATCTGATATTGCAGAGAGAGTCCACCATTACAGATGTGGGCCGCCATTGTCAAGGCAGTTCCAACTATACCCCTATAAACAGGACTGCAGTGAAGTTCACATGGGAGCTGGGCGGAGCCCAGAGCAGCTCAGCAACGCCTCTGCAGGCTGACTGTGACTAGGCTGCCTCCTCACAGGGCAAGGCAGCCCTGAAAAAAGGCAGCAGCATGACAGAAACTCATGAATAAAGCCCTACCTTCCCAGGACAGAGCACCTAGGAAAAAAAAGGCGGTTATGAGTTCTGCTGCAACAGACTTAAACGTACCTGCCCAGCAGCTCTGAATGGAACAATGGAGCTCACAGCTCAGCACTTAAGCTCCTATAAAGGACAGAATATCTCCTCAAGCAGCTCCCTGACCCCCATATATCCAGAGTCACCACATAAAGGAGAGCTCAGACTGATATCTGGTGGGTATCCTTCTGGGACAAAGATAGCAGAAGAAGAAACTTGCAGCAACCCTTACTGTTCTCCAGCCACTGCAGGTGATCCCCAGGCAAGCAGGGCCTAGAGTGGACCTCCAGCAGTCCTACAGCAGAGGGGCCTGACTGTTAGAAGGAAAACTAAGAAACAGAAAGAAATAACTTATCATCAACAAACTGGACATCCACTCAGAGACCCCAACTGAAAGTTACCAACTACAAAGACCACAGGTAAATAAATCCACAAAGATGGGAAGAAACTAGAACAAAAAGGATGAAAACACCCAAAACCAAAACGCCTCTCCTTCTCCAAG
This sequence comes from Cacajao melanocephalus, assembly GCA_963573385.1. NCBI lineage: Eukaryota > Metazoa > Chordata > Mammalia > Primates > Pitheciidae > Cacajao > Cacajao melanocephalus. The sequence goes on along the minus strand of CAUYLG010017618.1, from coordinate 735 downwards.
GAATCACAACTCTTCACCAGGAGGGAACAAGGCTGGATGGAGAATGAGTCTTATGAATGGACAGAAACAGGCTTCAGAAGGTGGGTAATAAGAAACTTCTCTGAGCTAAAATAACATGTTCTAACCCAATGCAAAGAAACTAAGAACCATGAAAAAAGGTTTGACAAAATGCTAACAAGAATAAACAGCTTAGAGAGGAATATAAATGAACTGATGGAGCAGAAAACACAACACATGAACTCCTGAAGCATACGCAAGTTTCAATACCCAAATTGACCAAGGAGAAGAAAGGATATCAGAGGTCGAAGACCAACTCAATGAAATAAAATGAGAAGGCAAGATTAGACAAAAAAGGGTAACAAGGAATGAACAAAGTCTCCAAGAAATACGGGACTATGTGAAAAGACCTAATCTACATTTGATAGGTGTACCTGAATGTGACGAAGAGAATGGATCCAAGCTGGAAAATACTCCTCAGGATATTATCTAGGAAAACTTCCCCAACCTAGCAAGACAGGCCAATATTCAAGTCCAGGAAATACAGAGAACACCAAAAAGATATTCCTCAAGAAGAGCAACTCCAAGGCACATAATCGTCAGATTCACCAGGGTCGAAATGAAGGAGAAAATGCTAAGGGCAGCCAGAGAGAAAGGTCGGGTTACCCACAAAGGGAAGCCCATCAGACTCACAGCAGATCTCTCAGCAGAAACCCTACAAGCCAGAAGAGAGTGGGG
>CAUYLG010017614.1:0-46640 GCA_963573385.1 Cacajao melanocephalus | reverse complement strand
TGTGGCTCCTCCGCCTGGAATCTCCTAGTCTGTGGGCAACAAAAATTCGTCTGAAAGTGCGGCGTCCACTCGCTCTCTGCGCTTTCACTGGGAGCTACAATCCTGAGCTGTTGTTAATCGGCCATCTTGGATCTCTCTCTTTTTTTTTTTTTTTTGAGACAAGTTATCGCTCTGTCGCTCAGGCTAGAGTGAAGTGGCATGATTGTGGCTCACTGCAGCCTCAAACTCCTGGGCTCAAGCAATCCCCCCATCTCAGCCTCCTGAGTTGCTGAGACCACAGGCATATGCCACTACATCTGGCTAATTTTTAATTTTTTTGTAGATACAGGGTCTCGATAAGTTGCCCAGGCTGGTCTTGAATTCCTGGGCTCAAATGATCCTCCTGCCTTGGCCTCCAGAAGTGCTGAGATTATAGGCATGAGCCACTGTGTCTGGCCTCTGCCTCATGCTTAATCTCTCAGCAACACAGGAGAGCTTGTTATGTGTTCCCCAATCCACACAATGTGCCATCTCCTGCCGTCCCCACTTCCTGTCTTTGCGACATCTTTCTCTTTGACTCAGTTGCTATTCTCTTCCTTTCATTCTCTATATTCCCTTCTCGGCAAAATTCATTCTTAAAGTTCAGCTCAGATCATCTGAGTAGTAATGTAAAAGCATACTCATCTGCTTGGATCTGCATAGACTGTGTCCAGAAGAATCCAGAACAAATCAGTGACATTGGTTATCTCTGGGGATAGGGTATTGAGAAGGCCTGAGGGATAGAGTTTGAGAGAGAGAATCATCATGGTAACCCATTTTATGCCTTTTAAATTTTGTAGCATATATTTATCTGTTCAATCAAACATTAAATGAAGCATTTATAATGAAGGAAAAAAAGTTAATTTCTCAATTTACCTTTGCTGGGAGCCTTCCCTGACTTTCTCTTACCGAGTTGATTGTGTGATGTCCTGTTCGTGTATCTATCACCCCTTCCAGTGTCTACTGTCCTGGAGTTCAGGGATCTCTCCTTGTTCTTCCCTTATTCTTGTCCCTAGGGGCTTAGCACAGTGCTTGCTACTTCACAAGCCCTCAAAATATTTGAGGAATAAAACTGCTACACTGACAAATGTAATTCCCACCACCCCTCAGGCTCTCTATGGGTGCTGGCCTTTCCTGCCTCCGGCTCTAGCTCCTACTGTCCTCTCTCCTTGGATTTCCCTTTCCCCCGTTACTTCATTTTTGAAGTCTCCTCACTTTGAGCTCAGCTCTCACCTCAGGCAGTCATCTTCCCTCTGTCTGATTTCTCATATATTCCTGAAGCATTTTTTTTTCTACTTTTTTGAGATGCAGTTTCACTCTTGTTGCCCAGGCTGGAGTGCAATGGTGCAATCTCAGTTCACTGTAACCTCCACCTCCTGGGTTCCAGTGATTCTCCTGCCTCAGCCTCCCGATTAGCTGAGTAGCTGGGATTACAGGTGTGCACCACCACGCCTAATTTTTTTTTATTTTTATTTTTTTATTTTTTTATTTTTAGTAGAGATGGGGTTTCACCATGTTGGCCAGGCTGGTCTTGAACTGCTGGCCTCGGCTGATCCGCCTGCCTTGGCCTCCCAAAGTGCTGGGATTACAGGTGTGAGCCACCATGCCGGGCCACTCCTGAAGATTTTTATTTATCCTTTATATCAGGGACTGGTGAACTACAGCCTGTGGCCAAATCTGACCCATTCCTTGTGTCTTTAGATGATGACACCATTTATATATATATATATATATATATATATATATATATATATATAATTTATTTATTTATTTGTTTGGTCTCACTCCGATGCCCAGGCTGGAGTACAGTGGTGCAATCTCTGCCTACTGCAGCCTTGACTTCCTGGACTCAGGCAATCCTCCCACATCAGCCGCTCAAGTAGCTGGGGGTACAGATGTGTGCCACCACATCCAGGTAATCTTTTGTATTTTTAGTAGAGACAAGTTTCCCATGTTGCTCAGGCTGGTCTTGAACTCCTGGGCTCAAGCGATACCTGCCTCAGCCTCCCAAAGTGCTAAGATTACAGGCGTGAGTCACTGCACCTGGCCCACACCCATCCTTTTACACATTGTCTATGGCTGCCTTCTCCTTCCAATGGCAGAGTTGAGCAATGCCATAGAGACTCTCAGGCCTGCAAAGCCAAATGTATTATTTACTATCTAGATCTTTACAGAAAAAATTTGTTATCTCTTGATTTATATCATAATTATACCCATTTACTATTCTGCTCATTAAGTTACAAACTTGGACTCAAACTCTGTGTTGGATCCAGCCAAAGTCATTACCCGGCAAAAGAGGCTGCCTACCCCTCCTCTGAGCCTCCAGAATGCATCCCACAGAGCATCTTCCCATTCCCAGAGCTACTCACACCCTTTCCTGCCTCAGCTTTGAGCTTGCAGTCTGTCTCCACCTGAACTCAGCTCTCCCAGGCTGGTTTCTTCTTGTTCTCTACTCTCACCCCAATTCCCCAACCTAGAGAGGTATTCCCTGACCCCTTACCTATTTAGGTAGTGGTGCTAGTTTCTGTTCTGACACCTGGGTATCCCTGCATGACACATACTACAAGCTGTAATTCTTTTTATTTATCTGTTTGGCTCGCTCTCTTATTAGACCATGATCTCCTTGACGGCAGGAACTTTATCTCTCTAGTTTCCTACTGTATTTGCAAAGTCTTTGTTTTTGAGACAGGGTCTCGCTGTGTCACCAAGCTGTAGTGCAGTGGCACAATCGCAGCTCACGATTTGCAATGTCTCACACAACCTCTGTCACACAAGTGGTAAGTACTATAGGAAATACTATTTACTGACTAAGCAGTAAATAGATGAGTGAGCGACTAAATTTTTATCTCCATCAGAGTGACTAGCTGAGTGTCTAACAGGCACTCAACACTATTTGTTGAATGAATGAATAATGTAAGAGGGGACACTTAATCATGATAATACTGATAAAGGAAAGGAACTCATTGCAGGGTTCTCTCCACCCTTTAATATCAAGATCATGGAAAAGAATAGCTTCCTTCAGCTCCATTTAAATTATTCAGGACAAAGGAAAGGAAGTAGGCTCTCAAAGGACATGCTAGAATATCCTCTGATTGTGTATGTCTATGTGTGTGTGTGTGTGTGTGTGTGTGTGTGAGAGAGAGAGAGAGAGAGAGAGAGAGACAGACAGACAGAGAAAGAGGGAGGAGAAAGAGAGAAATATGTATTAGCTTGTAGGTCGGGCTGCTGCTCATGGACTTGGGGAATAAGGGAATACACTAGTTCTATGGGGCTTTGCACAGATATGCAGCCAGTGGACTGTGAAACCTGTTTTTCCTTAGAATCAGCAGTTCAGAAGTTGGAATACCTACTTAATATGTTTTTTAAAGCAATACTGTTTTGGATTATAAAATTGATGCATGTATTGCAAAGAATTTAAAAACTAAAGAAAATATAAATAAGAAAATAAAAATCACCCTTAATTTCACTGGGTATTTTGTCTTACCTATATGTATCATAGATTTTCTTCCTCTCTCCCTCCGTCTCCCTTCCCTCACTTCCTTTTCTCCCTCTCTCTCTTCCTTTGTTCATTTCTTATTTGTTTTCAATATATTTGAGACCTATTTAGCATTATATCCTGAACATTGTCTCATAACATTAAATTTTTTCAGCAATAACATTTTAAAGAACTATATAATATTCCAGAAAATTTACTCCAGGAAATGTATTCAATCCCCTATATGAGTTGTTTTCTATTTATTGGTGCTATCACTCTATAATTAACTAATATACAATTCTACAGTGGACAAATCTGGTAGTTTTGCATTTCCTTTAACTAGATTTATAGAAGTAGAATTATTGGCTAAAAGGATAACATTTTAAAATATTCTTTACAGGTATGGCCAAATTAATTTTGTGGGACCAATATAGATCCACAGTCCTAACCTCATGACTATTTTGCCATAGACTTTCTTCAACATTATTACATTGCTACTGATACAGAAGGGGGACAGGAAAAGTGCTGGGAGGAGGGCAAGGTCTCTGGCTAGGGCTCCACCCCTGAGCCTGTGCCCATGGACCTAGGTGAAGACAGGTATTTTTGTTTTCCTGCTCAAATCTTACATTTCTCAAGACCACCCTGGCTTGCCATGCCCCTATCCTGTGCCTATAGAAACCTGGAGACTTAGCAGGCAGACACCCAGGTGGCTAGACGTCGACAGGAACACATCAGTGGAGGAACATGGGGGTGGCTGGACGTCGAGAGGAACACATCAGTGGAGGAGCACATGGGCATGCCGGCAGGCCTTCAGGCCATCAACAGTGGAAGGAGGTGAAGTTTGGCCAGGGCAGTTGGAAGAGAGCCCGGGTGGCTGAGCAGCCTGACTCCAAGGGAACATCATCTCCCTTCTGACTCTCTGATCTGCTGAGAGCTACTTCCACTCAATAAGACCTGGCACTCATTCTCCCATCCCATGTGAGATCTGATTTTTCCAGTATACCAAGGCAAGAGCCCTAGGATACAGAAAGCCCTCTGTCCTTGTGATAAAGCAGGGGCCTAACTGAGCTGACTGACACAAACTGCCTATGGCGGCTAAACTAAAAGAGCATCCTGTAACATACGCCCCCAGGGCCTCAGCTGTGAACTTCAACTAGACACTGCTGAGGGGTCCAAGTCCCACAGCCTGCCCGTCTGTATGCTCCCCTAGAGGTTTGAGCAGTGGGGCACTGAAGAAGCGAGCCACACCCTCATCACATGCCCTGTGAGAGGGACAAGGGAACCTTTCACTATCACAGAATACTTTTATTATTTTAATGAGAAAGGATCAGTTAACATGTTTATCATTCATATCTCTTTTTCTATAAATTTGTTTTCCCTATCCACATTCTTCTTTGGAGCTTAAGTATTTCAAAATTCAATCAAACTTAAATAATAATTGATATTTTCTAGGTGGTTGATTATGTTTCCAACCAAAAGTACTATTTTAGTATTCAGATATAAAGATATCATTTGATATAAAGAATCACACTATAATAAACTACAAAAACATATTGTACACTAACAACTCACGCTGAGCCAATTTACTGACTCATTTTAACTTTTAAGAATACTAAATACCTGAGGGAAACCAAAAAAATGCATTTGAAAAGGCCAAATCATGGTCAAAGATCAGCTCAAGGTATGGTACACAGACAAATCCCAACAAAATCACCTGGCAGGGGTTGTGCTTGGGGTGTTCGTTAAAAATGCTTCTTTCCAACACCCACCAAATCAGAATATCTTGTTGGCAAGGTGTAGGAATCTGTATTTTTTAAAAAAATTTTATTTCAATTGGTTTTTGGGGAACAGGTGGTGTTTGATTACATGGATAAGTTCCTTAGTGGTGATTTCTGAGATTTGGGTGCACCCACCACCCGAGCAGTGTTCACTGTACCCAATGCATATTATTTTACCTCTCACCCACTCCCACCCTTTCCCCCAAGTCCCCAAAGTCCATTATATTATTCTTATGCCTTTGCGTTCTCATAGCTTAGCTCCCACTTATGAGTGAGAACACACGATGTTTGGTTTTTCATTCCTGAGTTACTTCACTTAGAATAATGGTCTCCAATTCCATCCAGGTTGCTGTGAATGCTATTATTTAGTTCATTTTTATGGCTAAGTAGTAAGGAATCTGCATTTTAATAAGGCTTGGGGAATTTAGAAATCACTGCTGACTTTCCTCTTCATGCTGTCTATTTATTCTTGTTTTACCCAGAATCTACTGGGTCTTGATAGGGTGTGCATAACCCTAGCGAGATGGTCCTCCTTCAAACAGAATCATGGTGAAGGGGATTTGCCACTAGGGCATATTTTCCCTCTTTGGACATTAGATCTTGGGGTCTCGCTATGTTGCCCAGGCTGGTCTTGAGCTCCTTGGTTCAAGCAATCCTCCCTCCTTGGCCTCCTACAGTACTGGGATTATAGGTGTGAGCCACCATGCTAGGCTGGAATTGCATATCTTAAATGAGATGGATGGGGCTTTTCCCTCCCTCCCATTAACTTTTAAATATTTTTTATTGTCCAAAGGAGACAGGGGTCAGCATCAATTTTATTTCTTTTCCTTTCTTTTAATCATAGCTGTAAGGACTGAAAAATTCTGTTCACATTAGTAGATGAGAATGGAAAGAGATTTGTTATAGCAACGTCACTCAATTCTTTAAACTCCTTCAAGTTATTTGCCAAAAATTATATGGCAATCTATCATCAAAAAATATTTTTAATGCTCTATCAACTGACAACTCCATCAGATCCTCCTTTAATTTTGTTGAAAGCAAAGAATTGAAAACTGGTTGACTTACAAAAGGATTTGTAATTCAATCATTAGAATCTTTCACTTTCTCAACACTGAAACAGCTAGATTTTGAATCACTCCTTTGTTTGCAGACCTGAGATTTTTTTTTTTCCTGGGGCAATGCACTGCAATGATTTAGGCTGAGTGAGAAGTGGACCTTTCTTTTGTAAAAGGGGAAAAGATAGCTGTGAAAGTGGGAGAGGACCCGCTGAAGCCTACCACACAACCCATCTTCCAAATCATTGCCATAGGGAAAATATTTAAGTGGAGAATCTGGACAGAAACAGAGGAGTCTAGTTCAAAACAGAACTACATGGTACAACTATATCCATCATTTCCAAGTCAATAGAAGCAAAGCAAAGTCTGTAGCAAAAATCAATTAATAAAGGCAAATATTTCGCAGTAAAGGCTGTGAATCAGGACATGCACACCACAGAATACAAGATAAATCAGATCATATTATGGTTGAAGATATACAAGAATCCAGTCCTGACCAGAACACAGATTATTCCCTTGGCTACACGGAACGAGAATCATCAACATTTTACTCAATGAAAAATACTGGAGTGGATATCAGACACCATGGACTATCTTTATGTTTCTGTTTTATCTCTGTCTCAGATTGGGGGATTTCCTGATATATATATTTCTTTGTGTGTGTGTGTGTGTGTGTGTGTGTGTGTGTGTGTGTGTGTGTGTTCTTCAGTGTAAAGTTTATTTCTAAGTATTTTGTACTTAGAACCTAATGAGTAATTCACTAATATGTTGTGGGGAGATAGTTTGAGGTTCTGTAATTCTCTTATTCCTCATCAGAGTTCTAGCCCTTGTTGATGATTCTTGCCTGAATCTGTTATTTCTTTGATAGTTGCTGCCAAGATTTTTAAGGGCGATTTTGGAATGAATGGTTTAAAGGAATAATTTCTAGATTGTCAGCTCCATCTTGCTGCAGATGCTCTTTCTGCTAGCTTTCGTGAAGAAAGCTGCCACACTGGAAAGGCTCCTGTCATAAGGAACTGAGGGTGGCCTCCAGGCAACAGTCAGCAAAGAACTGAAGCTCTCAACCCAACAGCCTTTGAGGAAGGGAATCCTGCCTTCACATGAGACTCTATCACTTCACTGCACACAGCCATGTCAGAGACCAGAGACCCGAAGGTAGAGGTTCCAACAAAGTATGCTGGATTTCTGTAGATTCCTGACCCACAGAAACTGTGCAAACATAAATGTGCATTGTTTTAAGCTGATAAATTTTGGATGGAATTCATTAATGCAGCAGTGAGTAACTTATATACCATGTATTTACCAATCTGAGTTTAATCACTTTATGTACTTTATTGTATCACAGAAAAATGGTAGGAGCAGCATCATACATGTAGCAAGCAGCAAGAATACAGCTGAATTTAAAAGAATTAATCCATAAATTACCAAGATCAATCACAAGGACTTAAGACACAGCAATCAGAGGTTATTTAATGGAGAGGCAAACTGTTTTGGAGAACTCAAACAACTTTGAATTCAATTGCTTTGCCATTCAGTTCAATGTAGCTCATAATAGGCTCTATTTCTCCTATCCTAGCACTTCGTTCAGTGGGATTCCTTGTTTAATTATCTCTCTTCTTCACCATAACACAGGTTTAGTAAGGACAGGGACTCTGCCTCTTCAATCACTATTACAGCGCCCATACCTGGCATAGTTCTTGGCACATATTAGGCTTCCAATAAGCATTTGTTGAATGGATAGATGTTAATGTTTCAGTGAATGCCAATACGTCACACAATATTGCTATGCATTTTAGAAAAATAAGCACAAGAAATAGTTATAATGAAGATTTTCTTAGTGCTTAAAGGAAGTAAGTCTTAGTATCTGGCCAGTTCACTCATTTAGGGCATCTAATTCCCTGATAATGCCAGTTAAATGGAACATTACTGTAAGAGGTACCATTAATTATTCATTGCTAACACAGTGTTCAAGGTCAAATGAAATCTGATGGAAAAATCTCACCATTGTGGAAAAATCACTTGCTGATCATTATCACAACTTTTACTGCTGCGGAATAGAGCTTATCTCCTTCCAGTGTGTTCTACAGGGACCACAGCCACTATGTTCATCTCAAGGAAAGTAAGGCAATTTCATTTTATCTGATTGCACATTTCTCTGCTGCTAGGAATTTCTTTAATCTTGTAAATCATATACATTATATATATAATTTATAAGATTAAGGAAATTTAATCTTTATTTTATATATTAAATGTATATTTTACAAGATTAAGAAAATTTTATAAGATCAACAAAATCCAATATATAATTTACATATTGCATATAATTTATGATTAAGAAAATTTATTAAATTTCCTCTCTAAAATTTATAAGATTAAGGAAGTTTATAAGATTAAGGACATATATACATGTGAACTATTATAAAGAGAATAAAGGAAATATGTTATGGTAAAATATAAGCAAAACAAATGAAAAATAGATTATTTGTGAAAGAGAAATAGGATGCCAGTGTCACCAAACTTTAGAGGTCTACCCTTGACCTACCTAGTGTAAGCCAACCAGCGTACAACCCAGAATGTACATCAAGAGGATGAGTTTAGCGTTTGTCTGATGGCAAAATGGCAAATGGTGGTGATATCTTTATTCAGTGAGAATAAGAAATGGTATTTAGGTTCCTCCCATTGCTCTGTGTTGAGAAGGATTCTGAGGCTCCATAGAGGATCATTATGACTGATTAATGATGGCACTGAGCAATAGAGCAGATGCACTAATCAGTGCATTTGTGAGTCTTAGATTTCCCTAATATAATACAATTAGTTTCAGGGTAAATTGCGACTCAGTGAAATCCAATTATGACTTATTTTCCTTATTGCAATAATATGAACAGACCTGTTTCTAGATTCAAGGGTTTTTTTTTTTTTTTTTGAAATCTCTGTGCTTCTAGCCTAGGTTTGGCTTATACTTAGTTTAAACAGGTTATTTCAGCTTAGGGAAGGATTTCAGGCTCTGAAATGTTATCAAGTTTCCCAATATGAAAAACAAAGCTCATAAAAATGAATCATTTTTCAAAGGTGACAGAAACCACTGATGCTTCTGGCTTATGTGTTTGCATTTCACCGTAAAGCAATAACTATATGTCCACTGGTGATTTGCTTTAATCTTAAGATAAATAAACCCTGTTGCAGCACAAACTGAGAATAGGGTAGTCAAAGGGTAAACAGTATTGCTAGTACTTTGTTCTCACATTGCTCCTGGTTTCCTGGGGCATTTAGCCATTCGCTAACCTAAACTAGTGCACTGAGCCTTTTAAAAAAATGAAAATGTATATTAAGAGACAAACTGACCTGAAAACACTTTACGAGATGAATATCAAACTTGTGACATGCAGATTGCATAGAGATGGCGAATATTTTTAGACATCCTCAGACTGAAAAATCCATTTTCCTCACTCCTTTGTGAAACTTGAGCTGGCCTGACACCCTGAGAGTGGGGACTGTAGGTTCCTTTCATTTGGCAACTCCACGAATGGCTTGGACTTCAGTTTCCTCCACAGTTCACACTAATTACACTGACTGTGCAGAGCCCCTACTCTTTCCTCTTGAATGTAAGATGTGTAATTAATACCTTCTCCAAGGACTTGCCTTCTCTTTATCACTATGTACCAAGTCCTTCCACTCTTCGAGCTGTTGTTCCTTAATTTACATATTAATTTAATAAAAATGCTATGTAGGTGCTAAAGATAACAATGGTAAAGATTACAGATAAAGGAGGTAAAAATATAGAGTATTTAAACAACATGATTAGCAAGAATAATCTAGTGGACACATATGTAACACTATTCCTAATAACTGAAATAAACTTTTTTGTACACAACATGCATAAAATTTGAACATATACTGGAACATAAAGCAAGCATCAAACAAATTTTAAGCAATTGGTACCACACTGGCAAATGGTATGCTAGTAAACTACCTCTGTGGGAAAAGAAAAAAAAGCTCTGATTTGCAGCGATTCCCTGTTTCATGGTATTAACACTTCCACCATAGCTGATTTCAAGCTACCAGTGGCTTAACAATGGGTTTGCACAATTCCTGAATCTTTAACAATCAGGTATCGTGAGTCAATATGAGTTGGCTCTAGTACTTTCTGACTATAAGGATTAGCCATTAATGTAAAAAGTATAACTGGCCCTCCCCCTCATTCATTTGGATATTAAAAGCACACTTCTCTAGCTCATACGTCAAATAAAGTATAATGGGTATTCAAACTGAATGGTAGTGAACATACTCTATAGGAAAACTCATGGGATGCAACAAAAATGTTCTTCAAGGAATTTTTGTTTTTTTTTTGAGTCAGAGTTTTACTCCTTGTAGTCCAGGTTGGAGGGCAATGGTGCAATCTTGGCTCACTGCAACCTTCACCTCCCGGGTTCAAGTGATTCTCCTGCCTCAGTCTCCTGGGGTACAGGTGCACACCACCATGCCCAGCTAATGTTTGTATTTTTTGTAGACATGGGGTTTCACAGTGTTGGCCAGGCTGGTCTTGAACTCCTGACCTCAGGTGATCCACCCACCTCAGCCTCCTAAAGTGCTGGGATTACAGGCATGAGCCACTGCATTCAGCCTACTTTAAGGGAAATTTGCATCCTTAAATGATTATGTTTCATAAGAGAAAAAGTGGAAAACAAATTAGCTAAGATTCAACTGAAATAAAACAACAAAAATGAATAATAAGCCAAAAAGCTGAAGAAAATAAAATGAGGGACATAATAATGGAAAGGGCAGACTTTAACGAAAGATAACAGAAGGCACAATAGAGATCCTCCCCATCAACAGATATGGGGTGGTTTACTAAAGTGATATAATTAAACTTCCTATAAGATGAGCAGGAAAAAAGAAAACCCAAACAAAATAATTAAAAAGGGGCATTATAGATGCCTCAGAAATTAAAAATGCTATATATGACTAGTATGAATAATTTTATGCCAATAACCTTAAAAAATTCAGATGAAATAGATACGTTTTTAGACAAGTATAAGTTACCCAAAGTGATTCAAGAATCAGAAAATATAAATGGTCCTATGCATTCGTTATCTATTGCTGTGTAACTACCAACCTGCCAGTCAATGACTTAAAATGACAAATATTTATTATTGCTCAGAAATCCACAGGTCAGCTGGATTGTTTTTTGTCTCAGCAAGGCTGACTAGCAGATTGCAAGTTGGGTAGATGGCTCTGTGGATCGAAGTTGGGCTTACTCGCAAATATGCTTCTAGAACAATTGGCTATAGGTCAGTAGAGTGTGGGCTGAGTTGAAACAAACTGCTTGACCACTAGATAGTTTCCAACAGGCTAGATAGGTCTTGTTCCTGGGCTGGTGGCGGGGTTCTAATACAGTGAGCAGAAGCACAAAAGGCCTCTTGAGAAACAGGAACAGTGGAAGAACTGCATTCTGTTGACTAGGAAATTCACAAGGCTAGTCCAGATTCAAAAAATGAGGAAATAGATACTTTCTCTTCAGTGAGAGGGCGTGAATATAGAGAAGAATGAAGAACTGCAACCATTCTTGTAATCTAGCACATCCTAAAATCATCAAAGATGTTGATTCAGCAGTTAGAAAGTCTTCTCACCAAGAAAACAGCAGGCCAGTTGCTTTTATTGGCAAGTTCTACCAAACATTCAAGGAACAGACAAATCCAATCAAAAGAAATTTCTTCAAAAATAGAAAAAGAAGGACTAAGTCATAATTCATTTTTATTAGGCTACAAAAACCCAGACACCAAAACTAGGCAAGAACAGTATGAGAGAAGAAAATAATGACCCAAATGAACAAAGATCATAAACACAGAATTCCAAGCACAAGTTAAGGAAACTACATCTGTCAAAGTATAAAGAGGATGCACAATAGCCAAGAGTTTATCTTAGGAAAGCAAGGTTGGTTCAACCTTGAAAAAATCTATCAATTGACTAAGTTAACAAAATACAGGAAATAAATAAACTCCAGTAGATGGAAAAAAAAGCACTAAATAAAATTCAACAAACATTTATGGTTAAAAAATAATGGTAAATATTAAGAATAGGCTTGAGGATAGGAGTTTGAGACCAGCCTGAGAAACACTGAGACTCTGTCTCTGCACAAAAATAAAAAATTTGTTAAAATTAGGAAAAAAAGAATAGAAAGGAACTTTCTTAATAAAAACCAAAACAGTATCTACCAAGACGTGTAACCAAACATCATTCTTCATGTTGAAATGTTAAAAGCATTTATTTTAAAACCAGAATCAAAAAAAGACTGACAGTTATTTTACTAAACATTGTTTTGGAGGTCCTAGCTTATGCAATAAAACACGAAAAGTAAATAAATGTGTAAATATTAGAAAGGAAGAAACCAAACTCTCATTATCTACAGATGATATGATATATGAGAAAGCAAACTTACAAAAATGCATAAGCAATTAGATATAAGAATTTAGCAAGTTTGTGGAATATTATATCTATATACAGTTAATTACATTTATCTACAATAGCAATTAACAAAAAAATGTAAGCGAAGTCCTGATTATAATAGCAAGACATCATCTAACTATCTATTTTAGAAACAAACATATTAATATATATATAAGATCTGATGGAGAAAATTATAAATTGAAAGCATTAAAAGCATTGAATAAGGTGGTGGTGGTGGGAAATTAAGAAATGTTGATCAAAGGATACAAACTTGTGGTTCTAAGATGAATGAGTTCTGTGATCTAATGTCCAGCATGATGACTACAGTTAATAATACTGTATTGCTTACTTGAAATTTGCTAAAAGCAGATCTTAAGTGTCCACACACACACACACATGCACACAATAACTAAGTGTGATGAAGGATATGTTAATTAATTTGATTGCCCATCATTTCACAATATGTAAGTATATCAAATCATCACATTGTACACCTTGCATGTACAACTCTTATTTGTCAATAAAGCTGGGGGGGAAAAAGCATTGGACAACCTAAATAAATACAGAGTTAATTCCTATTTATGCATATATTCTCCAGGTTATAAAGTCTCAGGTACAACTTTTGTGCCAACATTCTTAATGAAAGGAAATGTTGGATTTCAGTTAGAGGTTACTGAAAATAAAGTTGTGTTTTTTACCTCCTATTCATCTTGAAGGACTCTGAATTCTAACCACTAACCCATTGGACAATCATGGATGCTAGGATAAAGATCCCTGTTTCTACACAAAAGTTCTTATAATAACAGCTGGCACAAAGCCTCGTTAGTTATTGTTGTTGCCATGGTCATTGCCATCATTTCAGGAGGTGGCATGGATAATCATGAAGCTTTTCTAGTATGTTGGGGCAGATGGCTTTGCCACATACTAGCACTGTAACCTGGACAAGGCAGCTGCCTCCCTGAGCTTGGTGTCCTTATGATGCTTCTCCTGGAGGCCCTGATAGGAGAGTTATAGAAGGGAGGTGCCGGGGGAAAAGGAGGAAATAATTTCTGGACACATCTTGCCAGTTACCACTCCAGCCGGACGTAGATCGTTATTTATAAACTATAATTACTCATTCTTGGGATTTTATTGCTTATTAAGAGCTGAGTGTAACATCTTTAATTAGAGTCAGGAGTTGGATGTGTAAGAAAGAGAGACAGAGAATATCTGAAATTCTGAATCTAAAATAAAACTCTTTAAACAGATTATTTTTGTAAAAAAAAAAAGATTAGGGAAAATCTTTGTCGTCTTTTTTTCTGGTTGAATTTTGAGCCTGTGAAGTTTGTTCTATATCCAGTAGTTCCATACTTCAGTTTTTCTGCTTCCTTGCAAAAAGCAGCCTTCCTGAGTTCTACAAGATATTTGTATTTATACTCTCGACATTTAAAATATTTTCATATCTGCTATCTCTACTATCTAACTTCTTTCTGAAGGACTTATGGCGTAGATTTGAGTTAGCGAGAGAAAGTGCATTTTGCTTGTTATCTGCATTTCTTGGCTACAGGACTTCTCAGAGCCTCTATATGGTAATGTGCATTGGGAAGTTCAGACAGGGGAAAAGTAGCCAACATTTCTCAAACTTGTGTGACCTGCTTTTTTATCTATAGAATTTCTCATAGGGCTAGTGAGAAAATGCTACTAGATAAACACTTTAGAAAGAAACATTTTTCTTAGGAAGTGTTTGCAGTCACTGTAATTATCAAACAACAACAAAAAAGCAGGGAAAGTAGGGGGTATGAAGGGCTGAATCTAGAGTGGGGACAGAGCTGCCCTAGGAGGAGCCCACAGATTTAAAAAAATCATCTTACCTGCCTTATTCAACTTGCGATTGTGTATAAAGGTGAAATAACATTCCCAGGTGGCCTGCTCTGATTTCAGAGCCATTTGTTAGGCCCTGGGTCCTCTGGAACCACTTAGGACTGTGGCCCCGCCTCTTAGGTTGGCCTCTAGAGCTCCATTGAATGGCCTATACGTATCAGCTCTCTCTTCTTCCCTCCCACATTTCTTCAAGGCCCACCCTGCCCCCTGCCACAGAGGTGATGTTTGCTGAGACTGTTTGTCTAAACCAGGCGATCTAGAAAAAGCCAGCCATTTGTAGCGCAGGAAGCATGGGTGTCAACACAAGTGATATGGGGCTGTAGCATCTGGCCTGTCCGAAATCAAGGCTCTATCTCCACCCAACATGAAAGGAAGGAGTGGCAGAACCTTTCCCAGATGGGGCCTGGCCTTGGAGGATGACACGGCGGATTAAAAGGAGATTTTGGTTTAAGCATAGTTGTAAGCTTGCATCTCACTTGCTAGAAACTAGAAGTTAGTATTTTGAGAGGCATGTTTTCAACCATCAAACCGACTTTAACTTGCCATCTAGACCAATGGTCCTCAACTGAGGATGATGTCGCCAGCTTCCTACAGGGGACATTGGGCAATGTCTGCACACATTTTATTTATATGTTGTCACAATACAGAGAGGTGTTACTTGGCATGTGGTAGGTAGAGCCCAGGGATACTGCTAAACACCTGTAATGCACAGCATAGCCTCCACAGCAAAGCGTCATCTAGCCCCAAATGACAGGAGGGCCTAGGCTGAGAAATGCTGCTCTAGAGCATTTAATCACAAGGGTGCTTGAATCAGACGGGCCAGGATTCAAATCGTGACTTCACCATCTACTGGCTGCATGGCTCAGGCAAAGCACTTCATTTAATTCTCCCATTTGTAAAACAAAGCTACTAAGACCTATTTCAGAAAGTGCTCCCTTAGTGTAAAGCACTTAAAATGATGCAACTGTACTATTATTGCTCTGTAAAAGGTGCTTGAATTGTCTCCTAAAAGACAGATAGTTGACAGATGCAGATTGACCCCAACATGCCAGGCAGTGCAGGCAAAAGGTTGGGAGAATTCGTGGAAGAGACAAAGCGTAAAGATGTGGCCTTTCACCTTGTACAGAGTCTAGAACTGTGCCGTCCACTCGGACTTTCAGCAAAGATAGAGATGTTCTATATCTACTGTCCAATATGGTAGCTGCTAACAACACATGGCTTTTGAGCACCTGAAATGTGGCTAGTGAGACCAGGGAACTGAATTTTTAATAGCAAAATTTTATGGGGTACATGTACAATTTTGTGACATACAAAGATTGCATAGTGGTTAAGTCAGGGATTTTAGGGTATCCATCATCCGAATAATGTACATTGTATCCATTAACTAATTTCTCATCATCCATCCCCTCCTACCTCGTTACCCTTCCAAGTCTCCACTATCCATCATTCCACGATGTCCATGTGTACACATTCTTTAGCACCTACTTATGAGTGACTTTCTGTACCTGGCTTGTTTCACTTAATGACCTCCAGTTCCATCCATGTTGCGTCAAAGATATAATTTCTTTTTTTTAATTGTTTTTTTAATTTAATTTAATTTTTTTACCTTTAATCCATCTCAAGTTAGTAATTTCATTTTTTATGGATGAAGAGTATTCCAAATTATGTCTGAATATCACCTTTTTTTGATCCACTCCTAGAATTTTAAATTTTATTTAATTTTAATGAATTAAAATGAAGATACTGCACATGGCTAGTGGCTACTATATTGGACAGAGCAGGTTTAGAAGGGGAGATGATATTGATGCAGACTAAATACTGACAATACATGACACTGGATGGGGAGGGTCCCAGTTGGGGTACAAGAAATGAGGGGAGGAAGACATCACTTCTGACCAGGCACTTCATGGAAGAGATACTGGGAAAGCTTGGCCCAAGGTGAGTGGGATTTTGATGGCAGAAAATGGGACCAGTGAGGGAGAGCAAATTCCAGGCGGAGAAAGTCATGTAGGCAAAGACATAGGCAGGGACATAGGGAGACAGCAGGGCCTGTCTGCACAGATGAAGCTCAGGTCATAAGACAAGAATACCAGGCCACACAACTGTCCTTTGAACTAAGCAATGTCAAAACTAGTTACTTGACAACATACCCAGCATTAAGCCCAGGACACTCACACATGAAATGGAGAGAAGTGACTTGGAAAAAAACAATGCTATTTTATGGGACAAATTCTTACTGAATCCACCAGAAAGTGGTAGATGTGGGTCTTGAACTCAGGTCTCTGTGACTTTAAACACAAAGTTTCCCACTCTCCCCCATGAAGACACCAGGTCTGTGTGTGGGCACAGAAGCTGTAGAATCTCCTAGGAGAATTTGGAAAAGCACTAAATATAATTTTTGACAATTTGACAATTTGCCTCAGGCTGCTCTGGTTTCTAGAACCCAGTTAATGATGGATGACGTGGTAGAGGATATTGATGAGGATAACTGGTACTACAAAACTCTTCAGACACTCAGACATTGCCTCAAACTTTCCCTAGAAATCTACAAATTATTGGGACTTTACCAAGCAGTCCTTATTTAGTAGCTGCTGGGGCTGGACTCACATTGGCAATTGCTTTGGGGATTTTACTACGTGGAGAGGGGTAGAGAATCTCCACATGGGACACCTGAGATTTGCAATGGGGTTTGCTGCTGGAGCAAGACACATTTATCTCCTAACATGAGGAACATCTGCAAGTATCCCAAATTGCAGTGTTCACTGAAGACACATAGAGGACGGTCAATAAGGTGAAAATTTCTCATGACAAAAGGAAATCAATCATCTTGTGCAAACCCCTTGTCAGTTTTGGTTACTGGCTAGAATCTGGGATTCTTATGTAACCCTGGGAAACAACAATGGCTCCCAAAACAAGTACATTTTTGAAGTGTGTATCTTAGAATGTCTAGCAAGATTTTAATTTTGTTTCCATTTTATTTAGCAAAGAGAAATTCCCTCTTTGATAAATAAGATGGAAACACAAATTCCCTAGTCTCTGGACTGTCTATTAATCTTGAAAGGAAGAAAAAAATCATGAGATGTTGCAAAATAAATATTTGGATGTAAAAAGGAGAGAAAGAGATACAAACTTTGAATACATCTTTGAAAACTGAGCACGCTGCTCCTAAAAGTTATCCCATAGAAGAGTTAAAAAACCAGGAAAACAGGAGCTTTCAATGGCATAATCAATCTGTGGATAGCTTAATTCATGATTTTAGTCATCTGGTATTAATACAATAATTTCATAACTTAAAGGAAAATTTCAAAGTAGCTTGTAGGTCTCCACTTCTTTAGAACTTAAGGTCTGTAGAGTTTTACTCCAGCTAGAACCTAGGGCAAGAACTCCAGGTAACAAGATGGTCATTTTTTACCTCCCTGGTTTGTAAAACCTTCAGTCCCTTTCACTCCTCAGACACTTTGGATTAAACAAGATGTGTTTTCAAACTACTTTGTCTCTTACTTTTTAAACCTTGTTTATTTTAACTTAAATTTAATCCACATGTTTCTGATTCATTTATATTTAACACATCAAAATGCTGTTTCATAAAAAGCTCTTTGATGTTCAATTTGCCTTTGGAGCTATTTTTAATAAGTTTTTTTTTTTCTAAAGCTTTCTTACTTAGAAACAGAAAGTTCCATTTCATTGCTATTTAATAACTAGGGGTCCACAGTGTTGGGTTCATTTCATTATTTAAATAAAATTATGTAAAATGCTTCATAAATTCTAAAGCAATTGCTGCCTGTTAGTGATCACAGCTGCTATTGTTATTGCAACCATGCAGAGGGGCATTCAGAGGATCGAGGTTTCTTCCTCCCCACATTCGCTGAACTAGAACATCTCATAGCTCTGTTTCATTTATAACATTTTCTTATTCTAGGACATTCACATTCTTGGTAGCAAGTACAATAAACACGTCAAATGACTGGTGAAAGAATAAAAAATGATGTCAGATTGAGAGCCACCCACACAAATTGAACCCCTTTTATTTGAGGTCTCACTTGGACCTACAGGCTGACCCTCAGTGGGGTTGAGTGTCCGGCTGGCCATCATTGACTTCAGGGTCAGGGGCTTCTCAGTGCATTATTTGCATGAATTGATAGACTTTGACAGAAAAATGATTCACTCAAAAGGAAGCTTTGTGAGCAGGCACTGGGGCAGGAGTTGGGGGTGGATAAGCAGGCAAGGTAGGGTCTGTTCCTCAGCCCCATGCATGCATTCCAAGCCTCACAGAGAGCTGTATGGACAAGCTGCAGCTGTTTGCAAGGGGAGCTCTGGGAGATGTGGGCACATAAGGCGCTGCTTAGGATCATCAGGCAGAGGTAGGTAGTAGAACATTCTGCTATTTCTGGGTAGAACTCAGCCCTGCCCTGGTCTTACAGGAGTTCCTACACATTGATGATAGTGTCTGGTGGAACAGTGGGGCAAGGGTGGCTGAGATTCTGTTTTCTGGCAGGACCTGGCAAAGAAGTTTTGGCAATATACTGTTTTGGCAATAACCAGTTGCCTGTAGGAGTATCACCCAGTTAAAGCTGGCTTAAGTGCATGTGAGCCTCCCTGGAGTCCCCAGAAACACATTAGGGTGTGTGTGTGTGTGTGTGTGTGTGTGTGTGTGTGTGTGTGTGCGTGTGTATCAAGAGGAGGGGTTTCCATGTATCTCTCTGACCTCTTTCCTTGCTGGATTCTGCTGAAGCCTGAGGCCATTCAGGTTACGTGTGAAAACAGCAAAATGGTCGTTCTGTTGCTCTGCGCTCACAGTTGTATGGAAGGTCTCCACTGCTCTCACACAAGTGAACAGGAGCGCTTTGTCTCCTGGAAGCTGACCCCGATCCTGTGTGTGAAGCATAGACTTTCAGCTTTTGCGTGCTGCACACCAGGCTGCCTTGAGGAATTTGGAACCAAACATGAAAACTCTTTCTCAACAATAGACGGAACGTTACTGTGCCCTTTCACACATCAGTCTTTCCTGGTGAATGGCTTCCCGGCCTTCTGATTCTTGCCGTATGGAACAATTGGGCTGTTCAGTTAACTTGCCAGCAGTAATCAGTTATTTTCTCCTCGCCATAAATTTCAACCATTCTTTTTGGAGGAGAAATAAATTAAAGAAACAAAGGGAAGTGGCTACAAAGAACAGAACTGTCAGAAGAGCAAGTGTGTGAGTAATTTGTTGGGTCCTTGGTTTAGGGTTGACTGATTTTAGCGCTAATTTTGATTTGGAGGATTTCTTGGGACAAAGAGACCCTATTTTAAAGTACGTCTCCAGTGAAGATTGTGATTACGAGAGGGGAAATGCTGTGTAATGGAGGTCTTGTTATAATTTCATAACCTAATTGATTATTTCCGCTTCTTAGAATTCTGATGTCTATTTGGCTATCTCTCTTTTCATGAAACAAGCCAGATATTTGACAACACCCACTGAACTCAGTCCATTATAAACATTGCCCAAAAAACCACCTGGTCCAGCAAAATTGTAATAACTGCTCTGCAGCTCAGTCCACCGGGTCTCTTTTGAAAAAGGGGGGAAAATTCCCCAAATGACTAATGTTCTTAGGTCCAGAAGCAGTTTTTCATTGTTCTCAAAGCACCTGGTATAACCTGCTTGCTTTCAATTCTTCTGAGAGCTTGAGGATTTGAAATGAAAAGAGAAAACAGAATCCCCTAAGTCCACGGGCAAAGCAATCTGCTCTCATAAAGAAAACATGGAACATTTCCGAACATGTGGCCCGTTCAGCTGCCCTCATCAGGGTCAGATTTATGTATTTGCTCTGGAATCAAGATTTTTGTCCACCAGGCACAATACCTTGGAGTATTTACAGTGTAAGCTATTTTGCTAAAGCAAACAGCTGCATCGAGGCTCAGTCAACCCCCCTGTCCCCAGACACAGGAGCCAGAACCTTCTCAGGCAGGCGAGCAGGTGTGTGTCCTAACTAGGAGGAGGTGAACTTTCATTGGGCCTGACTCCCTGAATGTCTGAACATTTTTCCTTTTTCCAGGATGCGATCTGATGACTTCTGAAAGCATTTCAAAAGGAGATTCTTTGCTTATTTTCCCCGCGATAAGAAAAACTAAAAAGGGTACAGTTATTACAATCTGAGGGGAAGGGTTGGGTTGCTTTTAGAGGAAACTGTAGATAAAGCCTGAGCTGTGACAAAGGCACTTTATCATCATCTTCTTTTCCTTTTTTTAGTTCCCCTCCCTTTTCTCTGGTAGAGAGGGTGGAGGCCATGGTCATGAGCAGGAATTTAAAAGGGAAACAAAAGACAAAAAACAGGAGACTGCTTTCACCCCGTGGAATCTCAACGGTAATTTTTGCTTGCAAGAGACTCCTTACTGGCTTCCATCAGTGGAGAGGACAAAATCACCCACATAGCTTCAGAGAGGACTTTAAAAAACAGAGGCGGAATAAGGGGATGGAGTGATTTATTTATTTATTAATCTAACAAATATTTATTAAGTGCCTACTGGTACTGGGGCTAAAGCCACTGTGGTAATGGGGTTGGACATATCCCTGCAAGAGACCAAAGATGTCTTCCTCACTAGCTAACTGCAAAATTTCCACATTTTCAACTATTTCTTACCCTAGTCTATCCTCCTGCCTTTATCTTCAAAGCTAGCAGTGTAGTGTCTTCAAATCATTCTCTGCTTTTAAAAACTTTTATTTTTTTTGTAGAGATGTAGTCTCACTATGTCGTTCAGGCTGGTATCAAACTCCTGGCCTCAAGTGATCCTCTCACTTTGTCCTCTCCCAAAATCTGGGATTACCAGCATGAGCTACCTGCACCCAGCCTCCTACAGCCCTCTAATAAGGACTCTTGTGATGCTATTAGGTCCATCCAGATAATCTGGGACAGTATCCTCATCTCAAGATTCTTGATAATATTTGCAAACTCTCTTTTACCATTTAAGCTAATGTATTCACAGGTTCTGGGAATATGACATAGGCACCTTGGAAGCCACTCCTCAGGTAACCAAAATTCCATTTTGAGATATTTACCAAGTGGGCCCTTAATATACAAATAAAACAGGCCAGGTGCAGTGGCTCATGCCTGTAATCCCAGCGCTTTGGGAGTCCTAGGTGGGTGGATAGCTTGAGATCAGAAGTTTGAGACCAGCCTGAGCAACATGGAAAAACCCCGTCTCTACTAAAAACAAAAATTAGCCAGATGTGGTAGCACGCGCCTATAAACCCTGCTACTCGGGAGACTGAGGCATGAGAATTGCTTGAACCCAGGTGGTAAGGTTGCAGTGAGCCGAGATTGCACCACTGCACTCTAGCCTGGGTGAAAGAGATAGACTCTATGTCAAACAAACAAAACAAAACATGACTGTTAAAATTTATAAAAGTATATGTTAAGTTGAATGAAGATCTATCTGTTTTACTCATTTCATCAACAAATATTCCTAAATATCTATATGCAAGGCTTTGCCCAGTCTTTCCACTGTCAGCTTAAGAGCTCCTCCTTCTCTACCTTCCTCAGGAGGATTGATTCCCCATTCTCAGCATCTGTACAGAGCCTGGCCCAGAGGTGGAACTCCCTAACTGTTGACTGACATTATTTCAATGACGTTTCGTGTTTCTTCTCTCTACCAGCCTCTAAGCCACCATTCCTTAAAGCACGTTTCACAAAACACTTGTCTCATGAGATTACGTCACATACAGACAGTTCTATGGTCAAAATAGTTCAGAAAACACTACATATTTTTCCCTCTATATTGGAGATTCACAGTAGTGTGCATTAGCTTATTAAAGACTCTGAGAGGTCCTGCAGTGGCATGGGGTAGGAGTGGGGAGAGGTAATTTAACATGGAATTTTCCAGATTTACTTGCCAATGGAATTCCTTTTCCTATAAAATTGATTAACATCACATTTTGAAAAATATTGCTCTAAGATCCTTGGGGCAAGAACCAAATTGTGTCCTTCTTTGTATCTTTTGTGGCTGGTGTGTCCCTGGGATACTGTGGCTGCTTAAAAAATATATGTTGAATGAATGCATTAAACGAGGAAAACCAAGTTGATAAGACGAAGTCACTTTTCTCAGTTGCTAAAAATGAAGAAGACATATGTGTAAATAATTATTTATAGTACTAGATAAATTAAAAAGCAATCTAAGATACAATTGTTAATGAGAAGGAGAAGATCAAATCCAAATGCTGAAAACCAACCTGAGTTAAACAGAACTGAGCCAGGTTACTCAAGCTGCCCTTTGAACTTTGTGGACTGCTCTCTTTCAGAAAGGAACAAAGAAAATTAGATCTGTGCCGCACAGAACAGAACAGAAAGGAATAACTGTCTTCAGATAAAAAATGAAAATTGTTATAGAAAAGATTAAGCTAGGATTAAAACTCCAAGTCAGGTCTCTATTGTGCCCTGAGTGATGGCTGAGAACCCAGTACTCATGTCCAATTGTGTCTGTGAACCACAGGCAGTCAGTTTGAGGAAGTGAACCCAGAGCTGGCTGCCAAAGGTTGGGCATGAATTTTCCAATCCCAACCACCATCATTTATCAGAAATGAAGGTTCTCTTGACACAGGAAGCAGGAATGGCCTCGTTCTGAGATGGCACCAAAGGCCAGGGCAATCATGGATGAACCAGCCATTCCAGCAGCTGCTCCATGGCTTTGCTGGGTTCCCCTGTTGGTTGAATCTAAGAACTAATTCAACCCAGGTCATGAAGTGGCAGCAGCCAGTCTTTCCTATGTGTTCTGCCAAAGTCACTAGTTCAAGCAACAAGGGAAAGAAGTTGGTATGGCTCCGCAGAAGAGGCAAAAGGTTTTGGGACCACCAGAAAGATCTGGGTTTGAATACTGGCTTTGTTGTCCATGACTGTATGCAAGTTACTTAACTTCTATGAGCCCATGCCTTCAGCTGGGAAATTTGAATATACCCCTACATAGAGTTGTTGTAAATCCTAGAAGTAAAGTTTACAAAGTGTATGTAGTAGTCACTCAATAAACAACAGTAGGATAGCATTTATAATTAAAAATGCTTATTAGTAATATAAAATAATATATAATATTAACATGATAAAATATGAATAAAGGAGATATTTAGAATAATATTTTATCAGTAAAAAATGGTGGGATAAAATTTGTGAGTAACTAATTTTGTTCTCTTATACTTGCTTCAGGATTTCTTTTGATTTTATAACTTTGCTCGGTATTTGGGAAGTTGTTCATTCTGGGTTTATTGCCTCAGGGAATAGTGGAACTAGCAGGAAAGCAAATAAGAAAGAACCTCTTCTGGATTTTCAGTTTCAAAAGCCAGACAATGAAGGAATAAAAAGGAAGACTCATGACACAGACTTGCACTGACCAACATGGCAGCCACCAGCCAGCCGCAGCTATTGAGTGTCCGAAATGTGGCTGGTCTGTGTGCTGTAGGTATCAAACACACATCAGATTTCAAAGACTTAGTGCAAAATAGAATGTAAAGCACTATAGCTGAATGTTTGTGTCCCCCTAAAATTTGCTTGTTGAAACCTAACCCCCAATGTGATGGTATTAGGAGGTTGGCCTTTGGGAGGTGATTAGGTTATCAGGATGGAGCCCTCATGCATGGGACTAGGATCTTTGTTAAAGAGGCTCCAGAGATGAGGCTCCAGAGAAGTGGCTTCTGCCACTTATGAACCAAGAATCTGTCCCTCACCAGATATCCCTGCCAATGCCTTGATCGTAGACTTCCAGCCAACGGAACTATGAGAAGTAAATTTTTGTCATTCATAAGCCACCTGCTTTATGCTATTTAGTTATAGGAGCCTGCACGAACTAAAAAAAATATTAACTTTTAAAACTGAAATGAAAATATTTTATTAAGTAAAATGTATTATTGCAATTAATTTTATCTGCTTTCTTTCTTCTAAATGTAGCTACGGAGAATAAACATATGTAGTTTACTACTGCAGGCACATTATGTCTCTTTGGAACATCACTGGCCAAGACAAGGAAAGAACAGAAAAGACTTACGGCGTCGATAATTGATCTGATTGAAAATATACTCAGTCTGAGCAAGTTTTCTTGCTGCTAAAATTAGAAATGGATTCTTGGACTGGGTAAGGAGGGTCAAAGGCATGCCACGAGAGCTAAGATGCAAGTTCATTCTTGTGACCTACATGACTCCTAACTCTGTAGCCTTAGACCTGGAGAGGAGATGCGTTGTTCCCAAATAAGGTTTTGGGATCAGAGGCAAGGATATTTGTTCCTCCTTTGCCAGCCAGAGTTCTGGTGCGGCAGCAGGATTCCAGAAGGAGGACTGTATGGTCATCCCAGCAAACTGGGCCTTAACAACCTCATTATGTTTCCCATGCTCCAGGAGAAGAATTCCCACACATCCCCAGAGTGGCACAGACATAGCAGAGCAACTAACTGCCAGATTTGAAGAAGCTTTGCAGATAGGATTGGGGGCTGACTCAACAGGAACTTGAAGAGACTGACGACCTAAGAAGATAAAGGATGATGGGAGTCTCCTTGCAAATTGTCTTAGGCCACATTCCCTAGAAACAGAGAGCAAGATCGGGATTCTTTTGAAAGTGACTTCTTGAGGTAGGGTTTGCAGGAGAGACCTGAAAGCAAGAAAGGAAAGCAAACAGAATAGGGCAGGGGAAGAACTTAGGCAGAGACATGGCTTCAGGAGTAAACCAGGCCCTGCCTGATCCCACAGAGAGTCCTGCAATGTGAAGTTGCATCACAGAATTTGTTCCATCTTGAGGCACGAAGGCTGAGCTCTTATGCTACTCCATCAATCGTTAGTTACAGAGGAAACTCGAGGGGCCTTTTCATCATCTTCCAGGCATTTCTAAGAGAAGTGGCTCCAGTCAGCGAAGGACAATACTCCTGAGAAGGGTGCAAACCTTCAGCAGCCAGGGGATGAGAGCAGGAATCTGAGAAAGAGGACTGTGCTGAGCACCCACAGCATCTGCCACATAGAGAGGAGTCAGCAGGACAGCAGATGAACCCCCTTCCATTGCCTTGGCACAACGGAAGTCTCATTCTTGGCACTGGGCAACAACTCTCAGGAGAGAGAGAAGATCCTAAGTTGGTAGAAATTAATTTTTTCCCATCCTTGTTGATAGGGAACTTGATATAGTAAGGCAAAGAATTAAAAAATAAAGTTTTATTTCTTGCATACCTGAATTATGGACTGAGATTCACTCTTCATTGTAATGATTACAAGGTACAGCAAGCTAAATAAAGGTGGGTACAAGACGTTTATGAGAAAAAGAAAGGTATGTCCAACGGCAAATATATATGCTCTTCTTATAAAGTTAAAACAGACTGGGCACAGTGGCTTGTGCCTGTAATCCCAGTGCTTTGGGAGGCTGAGGAAGAAGGATGGCTTGAGCCTAGGAGTTCGAGACCAGCCTGGGAAACTCAGTGAGATATCGTCTCTACAAAAAAAAAAAAAAAAAAAAAGTAAAAATTAGCCAGATGTGGTGGTATGTGCCTGTAGTTCCAGCTACTTGGGCGGCTGAGGCAGGAGTATTACTTGAGCCCAGGAGTTCAAGGTTGCAGTTAATGATGATCACCCCACTGCACTCTAGCCTGGATGACAGAGACAGAGACCCTATCTTGAAAAAAAAAAATTAAAAAAGTGAAAACAAAAAGAACAAGATTTATAAATCTTGTCCAGTATGGGCTATTGGTAATTCTGGTGAAAAATATTTACACATTCCAGTGGTTATATGATGCAATGTCCAGGTGGATATTAAATGGACTGTGACAAATCTGGAATGATGGTACTGACACTGTAAATA
Source organism: Cacajao melanocephalus (assembly GCA_963573385.1). Taxonomy (NCBI): domain Eukaryota; kingdom Metazoa; phylum Chordata; class Mammalia; order Primates; family Pitheciidae; genus Cacajao; species Cacajao melanocephalus. The sequence goes on along the minus strand of CAUYLG010017614.1, from coordinate 20,221 downwards.
TCTCATTAGCAGATTGCCTCAACCTATAAAAAAGAAAGCTTTTACTGATTTATTCATGTGGTCACCATATTTGCTAGAGAATTTCACACACATTTAGATGGGTTTAATTCAAGGGAAAAACAATCATCTGGACTAGAGGAAGCTGCCAATAGCTCACGGGACTAAAATTTTTCATGTGTGTCGTTTAACACGGGTCCACGTAACAGGTTTTTCCTGTCTGTATTTGTTTGACAGATTAATTAAATCAATTCTAGTTTACATTTTTTAATCCCATTCTAATTTAGAAACTGTTGGCTAAGACTTAGAAAGCTCAGAAAAAAAGTCAAAAACAATGAAAGGGTAAGCCCCTATGTATATATAAAAAAAAAAATAGAAACAAATTTGCCAAATGTTTGCCAGCACTAAGGGTACTGGTAAGTTCTTTCCATTTCCCTTCCAAATGCTCCGGCTCATTACACTGCTTTTCCCTTAATTTGATTTAGAACTCATACGCAGTCTTTACTATGGTGTTCTTAACTACTTGCTAGACAATTTATCTGATTCTATAAGGCCATTCACTTACTGAACTCAATGAATATTTCTTGGGTATCTACTACATGCCAGGTGCTGAGCTAGGCAGCAAGGATCCAATGGTATACAAAACAGGTCCTGCTCCTGTCTTTATGAAACTTATAACAGGTACACGATCATCAACCAGGCTAACAGAAAACATCAGATCTTTATTTTGAACCTGGTTTCTGTTTTTTTTTTTTGAGACAGGATCTCGCTTTGTTGTCCAGGCTGTAGTGTAGTGGCATAGCCATGGCCCACTGCAGCCTCAACTTCTGGGGTTCAAGTGATCCTCCCACCTCAGCCTCCTCAGTAGTTGGGACTGCAGGTGTGCACTACCATGCTTGTTAATTAAAAAAAATTTTTTTGTTTTGTTTTGTAGAGACAGGATCTCACTATGTTGCCCAGGTTGGTCTCGAACTCCTGGGCTTGAGTAATCTTCCTGCCTCAGCCTCCCAAAGTGTGGAGATCACAGGCCTGAGCCATCATGCCTGGCCTCTAATGGTTTTTGTTCAAACTAATATTTATAGCTAGTCATAGAAATATTGATTAATATCGATTAATATCTACTGTTCATCAAGGCAAGGTACTTGGGGCTTTAAAGATGTCCTCACCATTTCATCCTTATCATAACCCACTTATTCCCGGTATACAGAGGAGGGAGTCTGACTCTAAGCCCACACAGTAGACCAGGCCCTAACTTATCTGTTTTTTATTTTTATTTTTTGCTTTTCCCCTTGAAATTATTTAGTGCATTGTGTGTATTATCACATCAGTCCTATTCCTTCTGGCTTAAAATCTGTTTCTTGGTGGTAATTTTCATCACCTACTCTGACATACCCTCGATTTTGATGTCACATTGGAAAGGAATTGATAAATCAGTGCCTGTGAGGAACCATGTTGGTACCAAACAGAGAGAGAGTAGGGTCTGTTAATGAAAATCTTTCAGAACTAAGAGTCTGCACCTCTGACAAAGGGCTCTCAGATGCTACAGCAAAGATAGTTTTTCCATAGATAAATTTGCTCCTTCTTCCTTAGCAACAGAACACACATTCTTTAGCTGAGACCAAGATCATCCAAAAGAAAGATGACATCCCCCAGTTTCCCTGGCAGCTAAGGTGAACATGTCATTAAGGTTTGGCTAATGGTATGCAAGCAGAGTGGTCTGTGCAGTTGCCAGGAACTGTGCCCTGAAAGGAAGGTGATGTGTCTTTTTATATCTGTTCCTGTTGGCTAGAACACAGACAAGAAGGCTGAGGCTCGAGCAGTCAGATTGGAAGTAGTGTGTTGATGATAGCAGAGCAGGAACTTGGAAGGAGCCTGTATCTGATGATCAGGGAGCACCTCACCAGCCCTGGACTGCTTACCTTTGGACTTTGTGTAAGAGAGAAGTCAACTTCCATCTAGGTTTTGTGACTTTGGGTTTTATATTACTAGCAGCCTAATTTAGTCCTAATGAAACAGGCACTGTGACAGGAAATAAGAATATCAGCCAGTGACTTTCCTGGTATCTCTGAGTCAGGGAATTACTGGTTCTCCCTGCTTCTGATGCTTATTCATATACTGTCCTTAAGCCAGAATGAAACTTGACAAGGAAATAGGGCTTATGAATGATCAGAATACATTCTGGCAATCATATCTCAGGTGGAAAAACCTCTGCTCCAGGAAAATCCTGGGAGAGTCACCTGCCCCTCAGTCTGGCCTTGGTGCAACTTTCCCCTTGGTAAGCACGTGCCTGTGAAAGCAGCTATTGCCTCTATCACACCAGCCCAGAGGAGTCACTTACCCAGCCCAGAGGAGTTACAAATTACCCTAATTGTCTCATATACAAAACGACTTTGTAAAAAGAAGCCCAGAGAACAGGGAACAAAGAACAGGATCAGAGCTGAAGTTTGAAAATATTGGTACAGGATGGATTGGGGATGGGGGTGGAAAATTGGGAGCAGTGAGAAAAATTAGGAAGGCAATGAAATAATCTAGGAGACAAATGTTGAGTGCTGGAGCTAAGGCATTGGGAGTAGGAATGTAAAGGAAGCAACAGTTTAATTAGAATTGTTGTGGGTGTGAGATTACATACTGATTATTCATAAAGGGAAAAGAAGGCAGAAGAATGAGAGCTAGCAAAAGAGATGAAAAAGGTTAAACTATAGGGGTAGGAGGAAAAGCAAGAGAGTGAGCATCATGGAACAGGGTACGTTTTGAAGGAAGGAGTGGTCAACAGAGTCAGAAGTACTAAAGAGGTCAAGAAGGATAAGAAGAAAATATATCAATTGGCTTATATTGGTTTTGGCAACATGGTAGCCATTGGAAACTCCACCCTGAGCAGATCTGCTAAACTAATGTGAATGGAAGCCAGATTGCAGTTGACTGGGGGATTAAGACCTTTCTCCATCCCAGAATAAAGGAAGGCGTAGGATGAAGGGTTGTTTCTTTGGGATTACAGGGACTGCTAACACAGACCTCAGGTGAAAGCAATTCTTACAAGAATCTTGGTTTGATATCATAGAACACTTTCAATTCATACTGATGTTGTCTTTGGCTCCTGGAAATGGTGTGAATAAAAAACTTCAGCATTGTGACTGCCTTTAACTTTTTGGACGTTTTGACTACTACCCAGTCAGTTGGGCCAAAATCAACTAAGAAATTATGCACATGGGTGTGATAGTTAAATACCAAATGTTTATTGTCTGTCCCAAGAGATAGTAAGAAAAAGTTCTGCTAATTAGGTCCTGTTTACATTTCCACTATCATGGCTAATTACCTGTTTTATTCAATGATATGCTGTATTAATTATCACTAGTGTGCTTCGTTCTCAGCCTATTTTCAACATCTTACAATGCTTTCTTTATTTCCTAGGTGTACTTACCAGCCCAGATTTTGTTTGTATTAAGAAAGCAATAGATACATGGAAGATGATGTGCAAATTGCAGAAGCTACCCCTGTCTTTGCTCTTTCAGTGGAGAAATGTGATCAGAAACTGGTCACATTTTAGAGTTAGAGGTGACAAAGTTATTGAGGTTTATTTTGTGTAGCAGTTCTCACTCTTTTTGACAATGGGCAATGCTTTATGATTAGTACTGAAACCACAAAGACTTACTTATTCTGTTACGTGACCCTGATGGGCATTACCTCGTATAACCCTCAGAACCCCTTATGAGGGAGTGTGATAGTCCCTCATAAGGGGTTCTAAGGGTGATATGTGTGCGTTGTTCACTTAATCTTCTGCCTCTTTCAAGTGTGGTAGTGAGGTAGGAGGTGGGACTTGATTTTAGAGGCAGGGCTTGGGTACTGGACCAAACTGAGGACTAGCTAAAACATGGACAGATCAGAAGCAGCTTTCCATAACACATGCCCACCAGTGTGCCATGTCAGTTACCACTGCCATGACAACCCCCAGAGTTACCACCCCTTTCCATGACATTTCTGCATAATCTGTCCCTTAATTTGCAAGTAATTAAAAGTGGGTGTAAATATGACATCAGAACTGTCTTTGAGCTGCTACTCTAAACGCACTGCCTGTGAGGTAGCCCTGCTCTGCAAGGAACAGTACCTCTGCTGCTGCTGTACCCTGCTGCTTCAACAAAAGTTGCTGACTAACACCACTGGGTCACCCTTGAATTATTTCCTGGGAAAAGCCAAGAACCCTCCCAGGCTAAGACCTAATTTTGGGGCTCGACTGCCCTACATCAGTAGGATTGCATTTTTTGGTTTCTTTGAAGTTAAGTGGGGACATGTGACTTATTTGGCCAGTGGGATAAGAGTGTTAGTAACGTGGGTCACTTCCAGGGGAAACACTGAATTGCCAGTGTGAGACAACACAGCGCTCTCTGGTCCTCTTCTATCGCGACTATAGAAGCACAGAGATTGAACTTCTGTCAGGCAGGGGCCCTGAGTGATGATAACAAGGATTACAGCCCATTACTGGTGTGTGAGGTGAGAAATGTGAGGTTATTATGGACAATATAGTTTATCTTGACAAATGTAAGGAGAGACTATTATTATTCTCCTGTTACTGAGGAGGAATGGGAGGCACAGAGCAGCTAAGAAATTTATCCAAGGCCACACAGGCAGGAAGGTGGAATCAACATTCAAACCTAGATTTTTCTCTTATATGATGTCTTTAACAACTACGCTATTCTTCACTGCCTTCCAATTAGTTGTGGGAATTTACAGTTTCAATAGAAAATGTTTGTACTTGTCATTTTTAAAGCTGTCTTCTTGAAAATTCTTGTCTTATCTATGAAGAAATCATTGCACGAAGTGATTTGATACGTTTCCAAAACGCAAATGACTTTTTTGGGGCAGGGCTTCCCACAGCCAGTGTCTATGGTTCTGCAGACCTCCTTTCAGTAAGGGAGCAGTCTTCCCAGTTTTTCAGATTATTCTGTCCTTCTTTGATCTGTAAGATCCAGTGTCTGGTCTTGGGACTTATGTCTGAAACCTGCGCCTACACCTTCTCATTCTCATGTCCTTAGCTCAAGGACTTACCACTCTGCCTTTAAATATTGTTTTTATTTCTGACTTTATCAAGCCCCAAATTAAAGATCTTTTTATTCTGTATAGATGATTCCTAGATATTACTCATGCTACACAAAATAGAAATATTGTGCAAAATGTGATAAAAATAGTGAAGGTCATGACTGTTCATAAAATAAGTAGAATTTAAATAGTTTAAGATATCACAAACTATAGTGGAAAATAGGAAATTATGAAAAAAGAACTTGGACACTTAAAAACATGCAAATAAGTCTTTTATCAATGAAAATTATCATTATATTAAAAATGCAATGAATAGATTAAGTAGCAGGTGAAATTTGATTAAGGAAAATATTAGTAAACTGGAAAGTAGATTTGAGAAAATTAAGCAGAAAAGGGGTTAAGAGATATAGAGGAAAAAATAAGGTCTCATTATAGGTTACTAGAAGGATAGATTAGGAAAAATAGGGGGAATGGCCAGGTGTGGTGGCTCATGCCTGTAATTCCAGCACTTTGGGAGGCTGACGTGGGCAGATCACTTGAGGTCAGGAGTTTGAGACCAGCCTGGCTAATATGGTAAAACTTCATTTCTACTAAAAATACAAAAAATTAGCTGGGTGTGATGGCACACACCTGTAGTACCAGCTACTTGGGGAGCTGAGGCAGGAGAATTGCTTGAACCAGCGGGGGGCTGAGTTTGTAGTGAGCTGAGATCACATCACTGCATTCCAGCATGGGTGACAGAGTGAGACTCTATCTCAGAAAAAAAAAAAAAAAAAAAAAAAAAGGAAAGAAAGAATGGCAGGGAGTGGGAAAGTTGAAGAGATATTAGCTGAGACTGTATCAGAAATTATAGAAGATATAAGTTTTTAAAATTTTATTTGAGTACTTATTTTAAAGTAGATTCCTTGACTAGATTTATGAATTGAAATAAGACACTGGTACCCAAATAGCAAAAAAAAATAAGCTGCTCATTTGCAAATTATGCCTTGATGAGGATTATTTCTATAATTATGAGTCTACTTTATTGAAGTCCAATAGGATTATTTGTGAAACAAAATAAAATAGCTATAGTCAGGCCTAAAGATCATGAGAATGAGGAAGTCATATATGAAAAGCTATTGTTCTGACCTGTATTGTGCATAGGGATCAGAAGACGAACTAGTAAAAATACAGATGGCTATCTCTTACTCCAGAATCACTAGATTCAGTTAGTCTGGCCCAGCAGTTTGTGCCTTTTCTAAGCACCAGCCCAGTTTATTTAATGCAGGATCATCCTTGAACCTCACTGTGATACATGGTTCTAGCCCACAGTTGCCTCAATGTTGTATTGCTTTGTATCTTGTTGCTTAGGTATGGAAACATTGGCTCTGGTGTACAGGGACTGCCCATCCTCTCACAGCCAAGTTATTTCCAGAGATAGGCTTTAATATCAAGAAAAACTTTGAAGTCCATTGTTTAATAACTTTACCTTTTTAATCAAAAAAGGAAATAAAAATAAACACCATAGCATTTGAACAAAAGAACGTAGTTTTAGTAAAACAGTAAAAAGAAATCATGATAACAAAATTACTGATAAATTCACTTGACAAAAACAAGGGTATTCATAATTCATTGGCCTATTTGGTGGGGTTTTAGAATTGATTTAGAATTAAATTTAAACTTGACTTCTACCATGTAGACAAAACTCCTGAAGGATGGAGGTAGCCTGGTATAACAGAGTGAGTACAGACATTCCTGTCAGAAGACCTAGGTTTGAATCTTGGTTCTGTCAATCCAGCCATGTGATATTAACCTCTAGTGATAATGTACACTAGCATAGCTTGAAGATATTTTTTTTTGTCAGCCAGGACATTATTCAACCCGTCTTCCATGAAATAATTAACTTTCATCAGTACTAATATGCCAACCAATGTGGGATTTCCACCCAGCCATCATTGACACTCCCCAAATAGCCCCTTAGGAAAGGACTGTCACCATTATAATGGTGATAATGTATCACCACTAGTGATAATGTACATAAATTTCTTAGTCCAGTTATTAGCGTTACGTATAATCATGACTATTGTTATTTATCTTCTCTTCCCCTTAATTAATAAGATGAAGAACATGATGGTGTTCTTCCCTAACTTTGTTGTGAGGATAATTAAATTAGATTATTAATAGGCTACACATTTACTGCTTATGACACGCTAGGCATAGTTCTAAGTATCTTACATGCATTAACTCATTTGATCTTTACAACACCCTGTGAGGTTCTCCCCATTTTACAGATGAGGAAGCTGAAGCTCAGAGATGAAAAGTACATTACCCAAGGTTACACTGCTATAAGGGGTAAAGCTGGACTATTACAGGCGAAGAGCTCAGTCTGTACCCAGTAGACAGTAGGCTCTTAATCATGGACAGCATTCATGGTGTTGTGTGTAGACAGAACCTTTCCTAAGGGGCTGACTTGGGAGTGTCAATGATGGGGGGTGGAAACCCATGTTGGTAGGCATATTAGTACTGATGGAAGTTAATTCTTTCATGGAAGATGGGTTGAGTAATGTCCTGGCTGACAAAAAAAAAAAAAAAAAAAAATCTCCAAGCTATCAGCTGCAAATGAGGGTGGACATATATTTAAATAGGAGTTGGGCTCAATTCATCCCATGTGGTCCCCAAATTAATAGTATCTATGAAGGAACTAAATAATTATCATACTTAGAAATGTTCCCTTTTAGTCCTGAGAGAATGATTGTGCTGCAAAGATGCAGTTCTTAAGAGTGGGTGGGAAAAAAAAAAACCCTTCTCTTATGTATAGTTATATTCTGATGGGCCAGCAGTAAATGCAATAAAGGCAGTGATATTTAAGTTGATCAGGGACAGATGTTTAACGTATTTTATGTAAGAACTGTAGACAAAGTTAACTGACAAAACAGACTGTTTCTTGAAACACTGGACAGATGGAACCAACAAGATATACTCCTGAGGACTCTGAACTCCTCAAAGTGACCCTAATTTAAAAATAATAATAATTAGTTTTGATCAAAGCACTTCAGTGATGTTCAATTCTTTTGTCTCTGTACTTTGTTCACTTTGTCATAGCTACAAAGGTATTTCAGATGTAAAATTTTTCTCTCTCTCTGTATGTGTCTGTGTCACACATGTGTGAATACTCCTGGTTTCAAAAACATACTTTGTTTTATTTTCTATCATTCACTGTGGGAAATAGTGTGCTGTGCATATTGTTGGCTTTCTCCCCAGCATCTGCTCCCCTCCCCTCTTTCCAACAGCCCTTGATTTCCACTTGGGGATCTGTGGTCAAGGGAGACTGATTCCAGGCCCAGCTCCATATCTTATCCTACTGAGAGTGAAAAGGCAAAATTTCCACTGGCTGTGAGGTCCAACACCATCTGATCCTATGCTGCCCTGACCTTGTCGCCTTGCTTTCCCTACCCCCTCACTCTGCTCCTTTAAAATGATCACCTTGCTGCTTCTCAAATATGCCAGGCAGGCTCCCATCTCTTCCTTCCTCTAGATCTCTTAGGGCAGGGGTCCCCAGCCCCCAGGGCTACTGACTGGTATAGTCCCCTGGCCTGTTAGGAACTGAGCTGCACAGCAGAAGGTGAGTGGTAGACAAGTGTGACCATTACTGCCTGAGCTCCATCTCCTAACAGATCAACAGCAACATTAGATTCTCACGGGAGGGTGAATCCTTTTGTGAATTGCGCATGCGAGGGATCCAGGTTGCTCACTCCTTATGAGAATCTAATGCTTGATCATCTGTCATTGTCTCCCATTATGCCCAGATGGGCCCCTCTAGTTGCAGGAAAACAAGCTCAGGGTTCCCACTGATTCTACATTATGGTGAGTTGTATGTATAAATGTATAATTATTTCATTATATATTACAATGCAATAATAATAGAAATAAAGTACACAAAAAATGCAATGTGCTTGAATCATCCTGAAATGATCCCTCACCCCTAGTCTGTGGAAAAACTGTCTTCCATGAAACCAGTCCCTGAGGCCAAAAAGGTTGGAGACAGCAGAGTTAGTGAACATTTCACTGAATCAAACAAGTGAAGACCTTGATTGAATTGAATAGTTTTGTCCAAATCCCTCATTTTTGCACCACAGAAAAAACATTCCAATAAAACCAGATTAATTTCAAGCATTCACCATTTAATGTTTCAAGAGGAGTTTGTACCAACATTCTGCCCTGGCAAGAATTTTAGAAGATGTGTATGAGGTCTTTCTTCTTGTGTTCATATAGAACAATGTGCAATTCAGTCATGGGGTGAAGGCTTTGTTGAAAGCAGCTGAGAGTTATTTACTGGGAGGGATTTCAATCTTGTTGCATTTACACAGTGTCGGCTATTCTGCTTATAATCACTTAATGAAAACTTAAAAATAAAAACATCTGGAAAGTGTGCCAACCAATGCCTGCTTCACCAGTTCCACTTTCTGGCTTGTCTCAAGTAATTTTAATAACGTATGTCAACCGGGGTCTTGCAAGAAGAATTCATGTTCTATAATCTGCGCCTGTCCACTGCTACAAGAGTTTTGAGAATAGGCCTATGAATTTAATAAAATACTTAAAATAATACTGCAGGAGACTTATATCTTGATAATTATGCAAAGAGCTGTACTTCAGATATATTATATACTTCTAAAAGGACGCAATTTGCCTAGAATTCTGATGATTGTACTTTAAAAGAGCTGTGGTTAACAGGATCAAATTTAAGTAGTTTTGATTCACAGATGACCCAAAATGAAATTCATGCAACTAACAGTTGGGAGGGATGGTGCTACCACTCTCTTGAGTTTGCCTTATAATGACTCTGTTTAATTTCCTGTTTTAAAGAAAGAACTTGAATGGAATTTCTTCTTAAGGGATTGTTTGGTTTAAACCTGATCCTCTCGAATGCTTTCCTAAATCCCTCCTTTGAGGATTTGGACTCTGGACTCACCTGAAGGTATCATTTCAGTTCTTGGATGAGAGACACACTCTTCATCATTCCAAAGCAATCCGAGAAAGTTCTTCCCAGCTACAAATGGCACCAGCAAGTGCACAAAGCACACTTTGTTCTGTGGAAAATGAAATTGTATTCTTAACAGTGCATCCTTGGGCTGAAATAGGAAGACCCTCCACCTGGGCATTAATGCAAGTCAGAATCATTAACGTTCATAACAGTCCACATTGCCATTTAAGCATTTGATGTTCAATGTATTTGGGTTTCATTTCATTCAATAACATAATACCTGCATTTATTAGTAACTCCAATTTGGACTTCTTGCTATTCAATTCGGCTAGGAAAATTTATATTCAAACCAGAGAGTTTAAGCTCAAGGACTTCATACTTCTTTTGCCATTGCAATTAGTGGAGCAAAAGACCTCTGAGCCTTTCACCCAAGTTCTCTCCACTTTCCAGTGGAAAAATAATTCAGTGATAACAATACAGTTTCAGTGTCCAAGCAAATTCTTTTGGGATTATGTGTGCATCTGTTTTAGCAATACAGGTAAGGATGACCCATTTCAAACCACAACACGTGAGATACGTGCAAGTTTACTTAGTGGAAAGTTATAGGCTAGACATACTGCTCATATGAATAGGAATTTCTTAACCGTGAAGTTAAGCAAACAATTCCAACAAACTTAATTAATAATTGGGAAGCTAAACCAAGATTAATTTCAGGTAAGAACAAAACAGAACAAAACAAACCACCACTAGGAGACATTGAAGACTGCAATCCAGTAAGAGAGCAAAGTACAATGTATACCATCCCCAAAAGCTCAGTATTCCAGGGATCAGTTGAGCCTACCTACACAGTAAGAGCTTCACAGCTCTGTGAAAATCTGCCTGGAAGACAGCTTTCTTAGTAGAATTCAGAATTAAGAGCCAAAGTAATCTTTTAGTTTCATTAATGAATATCAAATTTTAGGAACTCTGAATAACTCACTTCACAGATTACTATTATGTAGCCCTTAATTATATATAAAAGTTCATATATTCTTAAGTCATTCATGCAGAAGACCTAAAATAAATACCATGTATTTTAAGAAATTTAATAATGTACTTTTAAATAATTGTAGATTCGCATACAGCTGTAAGAAGGAGTACAGAGAGGTTCAGTGTACCCTGTACCCAATTTCCTTCAATGGTACTATCTTGCAAAATTTTACTATTATATCACAACTATGATAATTGACATTGATATGATCAAGGTACAGAACATTTCCACCTACTCAAGGAACCCTTATGCTGTCTTTTTATAGCCACAACCACTTCCCTCTTGTCCCTGTCCTCTCCTTCTCTGTGGGCAACCAGAAATCTGATTTTCTTTTTTATAATATTCTCATCTCAAGAATATTAAATAAGTGGAATGATACAGTATATAACCTTTTGGAAAAGAGCCAGATTGTTTTCCAGAGTGATAGTACCATTTTACATTCCCATCAGTAATGTATGAGTGATTTAGTTTCTTTACATGCTTGCCAGCATTTGGTATTGTCACTATTTTTTATTTTAGCCATTCTGATAGGTGTGCAGTGATAGCTTATTGTAGTTTTAATTTGCATTTTCCTGGTGTCCGATGATGTTGACATCCTTGCATGTGTTTGCTTGTTTGCTTGTCATCAGTATGTCTTCAGGGAATTGTCTTTTTCTGTCTTTTGCCCATTTTCTAATTGGCTTATTTGCTTTTCCTAGTTGAGTTTTGATAATTCTTTTAAATTTGGGGGCTATTCAACTGATCTATTTCATATTGAGTGAGTTGTGATAGTTTGTGTTTCTTGAGGAATGGGGCCATTTTATCTAAGTTGGCAAATTTGTTTGTGTTGAGTTGTTGGTAGTATTTGCTTATTATTCTTTTGATATCTGCAAAATCTGTAATGATATCCCCTGTTTCATTCCTGATATTGGTACTTTGTATCTTCTCAAGTCTTGCTCAAGGTTTGTCAATTTTATCGATCTTTTTTTTAAAAAAGCTCTTTTTTGTTGACTTTTTGTCACAAAATTGTTTTTCAGTTTTCAATTTTATTGACTCCTGCTCTTACCTTTATTATTTTCTTCCTTCTGCTTGCTTTGGGTTTATTTCACTCTTCTTTTTCTAGGTTCTTTAGGTAGGAACTTAGATTGTTTATTTGAGAATTTTCTTCTTTATATACATGCAGTGCTATAAATTTCTGTTAGCATTGCCTTAGCTGTCTAACAAATTCTGATATGTTGTATTTTTCATTTTCTTTCCATTCTCTGCATTTTAAAATTACTTTTGAGACTCCCACTTTGACACAGGATTACTTAAAAGTATGTTCTTTAGTTTCCAAGTTTTGGAGATTTCCCTATTATCTTTCTTTTACTGATTTCTAGTTTGCTTTCATTGTGGTCAAATAACATACTTTGTACTATTTCAATCATTTTAAATGTGTTGGTGTTTGTTTTATGGCCCAAGTATATTACATCTTGGTATATGTTCTGTTGGCACTTGACAAAATATTTTCGCATTCATGTTCTTGACCTTGGTCTTGTAGTTTTCTGTTTTTTTTTTTTTTTTTCCTTTTTCTTTTAGAATTGCCTGTTTAGTGTTGGTATCAGGCTAATGCTAGTCTGATTAAATGAGTGAGGAAGTGTTCTCTCCTATTCTATATTCTGAAAGAGATTGTGTGGAATCGGTGGCATCTTCTTCAAATGTTTGGTCAAATTATCTAGGCCTGAATATTTCTTTTTTGGAAGATTTTTAAAAACGCAAATTCGATTTCTTCAATAGTTTTGGCACTATTCATATTATATATTTCATCTTGCATGAGTTTTATTAGTTTGTAGTTTTCAAGGAATTGGTCTATTTCTTCTAGGTTGATGAATTTATATGTATGTGTGGAATTATGAGTGTGTGTGTGTGTGTGTTTCTTTTATGGCATTCCTTGTTATCCTTTCAGTGTTTGTGGAATCTGTAATATTTCCCCCTCTTATTCCTGGTATTGCTAATTTGTTCTCCTCTTGTTTTTCTTTGTCAGTCTTTCTAGAGTTATTAATTTTATCACTATTTTGAAAGCACTACTTTTTGGTTTTATTAATTTTCACTACTGCTTTTCTGTTTCCAATTTCATTGATTTCTGCTATTATCTTTATCATTTCTTTCCTTTGCTGTAAATTTGTCCTAGTTTTTTTTTTTTTTTTTTTTTTTTTGCTTATTAAGGTAGAAACTGAGTTAAATAATTTGAGACCTTTTTTCTTTCCCAATGTAAGTATTTAATGCTACAAATTTTCCTGCTTTAATTGCATCCCATACATTTTCTATGTTTTACTTTCATTGTCTTTTATTTCAAAATATTTTCTGACTTCTCTTGAGACTTCCTTTTTGATCTATGGATTGCTTAGAAGTGGGTTGTTTAGTTTCAGAATGTTTGAAGACTTTTTCTGTTGTCTATTATTGATTTCTAGTTTAATTTGATCATTGTCCAAGAACAAACTTTATATTTCCGTTCCTTTTATTACGTTCGTTAAGCTTTGGCTTATGAGTCAGGGTATAGCCTATCTTGGTGAACGTTCACCATGTTGTGGAAAAGGATGTGTATCTTGATGTGGCTTGGTGGAATGTTCTATATAAATCAATTAGATACATTTGGTTGCAGGTGTTGTTGAGTTCTATTGAATCCTTAGCAATTTTTCTGTGTCCTTGATCTACCTATTACTGAAAGAAGGTTGTTGAAGACTTCAACTATAATTGTGCATATACCTATACCTGTTTCTCCTTTCAGTTCTGTCAGTGTTAGTTTCAAGAATTTTGAAACTATGTTACTAGGTACATAAACATTTAAGATTATTATGTCTTCTTGATGATTTAAATATTTTATTAATATCCAGTATCCCTCTTTATCTCTGATCATATATTCTTTTAGAGCAGGCTTGCTGGCAGTAGATTCTTTTAGTTTTCCTTAACTGAAAACATATTTATTTCATCTTCATTTCTGAAGGAGTTTTTCACTGGATATAGAATTGTACATTAACAGTTCTTAACTTTTAGCACTTAAAAAATGTTGTGCTACTTCCTCTGGCTGCCATGGTATTCTGAAGAGAAATCTGCAGTCACTTAAATCATTATTTCCCTCTAAGAAATGTATGGTTTTTCTCTTGCCATTTTCAAGAGGTTTTTTTTTTTTTTATTGTTTTAGTTCAGTAATTTTATTATGTTTGGTGATGAGTCTCTTTTGGTTTTTCTGCTTGAGTTTGCCAAGCTTCTTGAATCTGTAGATAAGTGTCTTTTGCCAAATTTGAGAAGTTTATAGCCATTGTTTTTTCAAATATTTATTCAGCATTGTACTCCTTCTTCTTCTCCTTTTCTGGAACTCTGAAGACACGAATGTTAGACATTTTCTTAGTGTTTTGCTTGTCCCTGAGGATTTGTTCAGGCAGATAACGTGAGATCGGGAGCTCCAGACCAGCCTGACCAACATAGCGAAACCCTGTGTCTACTAAAAAATACAAATATTAGCCAGGCATGGTGACGCATGCCTGTAATCCCAGGTACTCAGGAGGCTGACTGCTTTTTGATGCAATTTGAGATTTTTCTCATTCTTTGTGTGCCCAGTAATTTGGGTTATATTCTGGGCATTTTGAATATTATATTGTAAAACTGTGTCTTATTTAAATTTGATGAAAGTTGTTAAAATTTTTGCTTTAGTGGGCAAACTAGTTAGGTTCAGACCACAAATTCCAACTTCCACCTGTGGGAACAGCTGCCAATGTAGTTTCCATTTTCTTTTCTCCTCCTCCTCCTCCTCCTCTTCCTTTGCTCCCTCCTCCCCCTCCTTCCTCCTCCTTCTTCCTCTGTCTTTTTCTTTCTTCTTCTTACTCCTCCTCCTCTACCTCTTCTTCTTTTACTTATTCTCCTTCTTTCTCCCTTCCTCCTCTTCTTTTTCTTCTTCTTCCTTTTCTTCTCCTTCTTTCCCTCCTTCTTTTTCTTCTTCTCTCCCTTTCTCCCTTCTTCCTCCTCTTCCTCCACTACTTCCTCCTCCTCCTCTTCTTCCTCTTCTCCTTCTCCTTCTTTCCCTCCTCCTTCTTCTCTTTCTCCTTCTCCTTCTCCCTTTTCTTTTTTTTTTTTTTTGTTTTTTAACATTTACCAGTTTATTGTAAGAGATATTGCAAAGGATAAAGATGAAGAGACACATAGGGGAAGGTAAAGGGGAGGGGCAGAGAGCTTCCATGCCCTCCTGGGCATACCATCCTCTGGGAACCTTCACATGTTCAGCTATCTGGAAGTGTCTCATTTCCATTTTTAAAGTCTTGGCAGTGGAATTCTGAGGTGTCTCATATGTGTGTCACTCAGTGGTTAGAGACCTTGGCCATAGTCTATCTGTTCACTCAATTCTCAAAGTTTTTTGGTTTGCTGGTTAGGATCAGACTCATGAATGTGCAGCTTACAGTGAATCCAAGTGTTCATAAAGAACTATGGGGTTGCTTTCCTGAGCTCCCGCTCTGGTACTTTCAGGTTCCTAGTGTTCCTCTTTTTGGCCTTCTGGCCTGATGGCTGGGGCTTTAGTTACTTTCTGCCATGCATATCTGCAACTGCTCAAATATCCAGGCCCATGTGGCAGGAGGATAGAGAAAGAATAAGATGCAGTGAAGGGGTTGTCCCACCCTCTTGGGATCATCACTCTACTGATTGGCAAGGAAGATGTCCTTCCCTTAGAGTTTTGGTTCCTGTTAGCCCCAGCTGTAGTCTCTGTTACTGCCTGACTTGGATTGCTCAGGGGATGGGATGAGAGAAAACCGAGAGAAGAAAATCTAAAAAATAAAAAAGAAGGTAGGATTTCCATTTTGTGTTCTGAGTGTCAGAAGTTCCCATTTCTCTCCTCTCAAGCCAGTAGTACAGGGTTTCTTCTAGAGTACTGCTTATACTCCAGTGCTCCCATTTGAGTTTCAGGGTGTACTGTATTCAGGCCAGGGGATACAGGAGGGAAGAAGTGATCAACTCACTACCATTTTGGTGGCCCTTCAAGGTCTAGTCTTCTTCCTCAATTCATCTGCTACTGTTTACTTCTTAGGGTTCTCAAACAACTGCTCTACTCAAACTATGTAGATATAGTGTGTTCAATGGGAGATCCAGAGCAGAGTGTGCCTCCTCCATCCTACCTGGGTGAGACCTCAAAACATGCATTTAAAATTCACTTCACACCTATCACCTATCATAAAAAGGCTTAGACAATACTCTGAGAATTGCTGGTCAAAAGCAGGGTGTCTCAACCTCCCATTTTTTCTAATACAGGAATAATTGTATGTTTATCAGCCTTTTAGTCATGACACAGTGCCATTAATTAAACATTGTCACTTAAGGTCTCAGATTCTCTAAGTATCCTTAAAAAGTTATATACCTGGATGATATTCCTTTAGCTCTTGGTTAAAATGTAATCAAGACAGTGATTAAAGACAGACTCTGGTTTTTATCCAAAGTTGAGGAAAGAAAACGTACTGCTTTGGAAGACATTGCCCATTTTGTTCAGCATTGTTTAAATAAAACATTCCTCTTTGAATTTCATGTAAAGAAAAGGTTCATCGCTTCTTATGAACTCTCATGTTTCTTATATGACTTAGTTTTTTTTTTTTCTGTTCTGGCTTTCAGAAATCTCAAATCCTCATGTATTTTTGGTTCGATTACACTGGCTCTCCTTAGCTAGATCTCCTAAATTAACCATTTTTCCTCTATCATGTTACGTGTATCTTTCTATTTTATACTTATTATACGGATAGACACCAAGTCATAAATGAATTTGATGCAATGGTACGATTATTAGTTTCCTATCTTTGATTCTTTGCCGTTTTTGGTATTTCTAAAAATCATGCTGTTTTTTAAAAATATAAAACTTAACTGAAATAACTATGTTGAACCTAAGTGATGAGTACATGTGATTTTAGAATGGCTATTGACTTTGTATATACTTGAAATTCTCCATAATAAAAAGTTAAAAGTTTTTTTTTAAAGAAATGATTACACAGATATTCTATTAATATTGCATCTCTGGTATAAGAATAAAAGCACAATAATTGAAATAGAATAGCTAGACCTGTAATATTAATAGGATAGCTAGTCCTGAAGCTAGAACTAGCACATTAATTTCTGAGGTATAAGTTGAAGATGCAATAATAAATCAGCAGGAAAAGGAAAGATTTTCAACAAACAGATATCTTGTAATAGGTTAACTATGTGTACAGAAAAAGTTTTACTTTCACTGGCTATAAAACCTCAAAATTAATTCTAGGCACACCTAAGAATTAAGTGGAAAAAAACTAAAGAAAAAAAAAATCTAAAAACAAAGTGATTATTTATTGACCTCTCTATTTGGGGAAGAACTTCTTAAGGTAAAAACAAAAGAAAGCAATCATAAAAGGTCAAAGACTTTATCATATAAATATTTCACACTTTGTATTTTGAAAATAAAAAAGCCACAATAATCCCATAACAAACTAGAAATGTTATTTACAACAAATATCACTGGCAAAGCGTAAGTAGTCTACATCTATGCTAAACTTATGTAAATGAATAAAATGAACAGTAAAACTCAAGCAGATAAACAGTCAAATGTCTTGATAATTCACAAAATAAGAAGTGGCTAACAACATGCAAAAGAAGTATATTCTTCATTAATAACTTATTAAGGGAAATCAAACCTAGTAGATATCAATTATCTGCCAAATGTGACAGTTTTATGGAAAGTGTGGTAAAATAGTTTTTTTTTTAAATAATGATGATGATTTAATCAAGCTATTTTGTCAAGAGCTTCAAAGCTTTAAAATACTAAGCATTTGATCCAATAATTCACCTCAAGAAGTTTGTCCTAAGGATAAACTTTATATCCTTAAGTTAGTGACATATATTCTTAATTCTAAACATATTCATATATGAAATAATTATATATTATATGTGTATGCATATACACACACACATATATACATACATATGTGTGTATATGCATATACACATATATACATACATAGCTATATATACACATACATGTATATATACGTATATGTATTTTTTATATATGAATATGCTTAGTATTATATAATAAAAACTTTACTGCAATGACTATATAAATGCTCCAACAAGCAATTGCACAAACATTTGAAACAAATAAAAAAAGAACATTTCAGCATAAAAATAGAAGATATAAAGAACCACATAGAAACATACAAACACTCACACACAGAGACGTGCACACACGGTCACGGATGTTTGCTGCAGTTTTAGAAAAAAAATCTGGACACAATTGTTCAAAGTTATAATGACAATTCAGTGAATAATTGTATATTTGTATAAGGAATATTTTGTAGTCAATTTGACATAATATTATTTTTCTCCAGGGGCTTCCAATATGGCAAAAATGTGGAGTTATTGTTTAGTGGATGTAGAGTTTCTGTTTGGGATGATGAAAAAGCTCTAGAAATAGTGGTGACAGTTATACAATGTTTTTGAACATTCTTAATGTCTCTAAGCTGTATGCTTAAAAGGATTAAAATGGTAAATTTTTATGTTATGTGTATTTTACAATATAAAAAGAATTATTTTGTGATGTAGAAAAACACATTATGAAAAAGATGCTATGTTAAAAATGAAAATGTTTGTACACATGTTAAAGGGAACCCACTGCTATTTTTTTTCTATTAGAATATACGGATTCACAACTGAGGATGCATACTAGAACCACAAGAAGAGCTTAAAAAAAATACCAGGCAGAGACTCAGCTAAAAAGGAAAACTTCAGGCCAATATCCATGATGAACATGGATCCAAAAATCTTCAATAAAATACTGGCAAACTGAGTGCAACAGCACATCAAAAAGCTTATCCATCATGATCAAGTAGGCTTCATCCTGGGCATGCAAGGCTGGTTCAACATACACAAATCCATAAACATAATCCATCACATAAATGGAAACAAAGACAAAAACCACATGATTATCTCAATAGATGCAGAGAAGGCCTTCGACAAAATTCAACAGCCCTTTATGCTAAAAACTCTCAATAAACTAGGTATGGATGGAACGTATCATAAAATGATAAAAGCCATTTATGACAAACCTACAGCCAATATCATACTGAACGGGCAAAAGCTGGAAGAATTCCCTTTGAAATCAGGCACTAGACAAGGATGCCCTCTCTTACCACTCCTAATCAATATAGTGTTGAAAGTTCTAGCCAGAGCAATCAGGCAAGAAAAAGAAATAAAGCGTATTCAAATAGGAAAGGAAGAAGTCAAACTGTCTCTATTTGCAGATGACATGATTGTATATCTAGAGGACTCCATCGTCTCATCCCAAAATCTTCTCAAACTGATAAGCAACTTCAGCAAAGTCTCAAGATACAAAATCAATGTGCAGAAATCACAAGCATTCCTATATACCAATAACAAACAAACAAGAGAGCCATATCAAGAGTGAACGCCCATTCACAATTGCTACAAAGAGAATAAAATACCTAGGAATAAAACTAACAAAAGATGTAAAGGACCTCTTCAAGGAGAACTACAAACCACTGCTCAACGAAATAAGAGAGGAAACAAAGAGATGGAAAAACATTCCATGCTCATGGTTAGGAAGAATTAATATCGTGAAAATGGCCACACTGCCCAAAGTAATCTATAGATTCAATGCTATCCCCATCAAGCTACCAATGACCTTCACAGAACTGGAAAAAACCACTTTAAACTTCATATGGAATCACAAGAGAGCCCGCATAGCCTAGACAATCCAAAGCAAAAAGAGCAAAGTCAGAGGCATCACACTGCTGGACTTCAAACTATACTACAAGACTACAGTAATCAAAACAGCATGGTACTGGTACCAAAACAGAGACATAGACCAATGGAACAGAACAGAGGCCCCAGAAGCAACACCACACATCTACAACCACCTGATTTTTGACAACCCTGACAAAAACAAGCAATGGGGAAAGGACTCCATGTTTAATAAATGGTGTTGGGAAAACTGGCTAGCAATGTGCAGAAAGCAGAAACTGGACCCCTTCCTGTCACCTTACACTAAAATTAACTCCAGATCGATTAAAGATTTAAACATAAAACCTAACACCATAAAAACACTAGAAAAAAACATAGGCAAAACCATCCAGGACATAGGCATAGGCTAGGACTTCATGACTAAAACACCAAAAACAATGGCAACAAAAGTGAAGATACACAAATGGGATTTAATTAAAATTCAG
>CAUYLG010017612.1:0-121439 GCA_963573385.1 Cacajao melanocephalus | reverse complement strand
GAGCCGAATAAATTGGAACCTAATTTTTCTTATACTGCCCTCAGTTTCCTCACTCTAAATTAGACAATAAACCTTACACAGAGGAAGCACCAACCACAGCTCGGTTAAGTGTTTCTTTCCTACACATGTCTCAGGGCAGGTCCCTAAGACTCTGTGCAGGTATTTATGAAGGAAGCGCCCTCAAGGAAAACCAGTTCAGGCAGGAGAGAAGCAGGACAGGGACAGGGAAAGGGTTAAAGAGGCATCCATTTCAGCTGAGGTCTGCATGGGAAAGGCTCCTCTGTGGTGCCCTGGAGATCTCACATGTGTCCCAATAGGCCACATAGGCAAAGGCTTGACCCACAGCCAATCTGAATGTGGTGCATGAAATAACACCCCGCACTCCTACGTTTGTGTCTTAATCCATAGAACCTGAGACTATGTTACTTTATTCGCAAAAAAGGATGTGAGTAAATTAAAGATCTTGAGATGGGAAGATTATCCTGGATTACCCAGACGGGCCCAAAGTAATCACAAGGGGCAGCGAGACGGAGATGTGAGGACAGAAGCAGAGGTTGGAGGGATGCGCTTGCTGGGGCCATGGGCCAAGGAGTGCAGGCGCTCTCCAGAAACCAGAAAAGGCAAGAAAAAGCATTCTCCCCTAGAGCCTTCAGAAGGAACCAGCCTTGCTGATACCTTGGTTTTAGCCCAGGGAAGCCCATTTTAGACTTCTGACCTTCAGCAGTGTAAGATAACTTTGTGTTAAGCCACTAATCTGTGATGATTTGTTGGAGCAGCAGCAGGAATTGAACACGCTGAGCACTGGCTGAATGCTCCGTGGTCCTCCTGGAACAGAAGTGGGTGGGAGGAAGAGGCTGCAGAGTTCCAGGCCATCTTCCCATTGCCTCCGAGCCCCTGGAGAGCATCTGCGGGTCTGTTTCTCATCCCTCCTGGGTTCTGCTGAGTGATGGGGCTCCCTGTGCCGCCTTGGCTCAGCCTCAGTCTAGAATTGGCACCTCAGCCAAGGGGCATCCCCCAACTCACATGACAGTCACCTGGCCTCTCATGTTTGAGTGCCCTCCTTTTTGGTGTGCAGAATGAGAACCCGGGGCGCTGGCACCTTTGCCTTACTCTTAATTGTCTGTGTAGGTAATAAACAGCCTGAATCTATTCTAAAAGCAGCTTGTTACATATTGTCAGTTGAATCCGTCAGGGCCTGAATTATATGCACCTGAGCTTGACAAGATCCCAGTGCCTGATCCTGCAGGGAGTCCTGGAGGCGGAGGTGACAGCAAAAGAGCTGGGGTTTTGTCCACATGACCACCAGTCATGGCTGTGGGCTGCCTGGGAGTCCAGTGCCCAAGGGCAGGTCCCTGCAGATCTCAGGGGTGAGCCATTCATGGCAAAGCACACAGATCTTGGAAAAAGACCTCAGCGGACCTGGAAGTTGGAGAAGAGATGAGGGTGTACAGTTCATTACATTTGCCAAGAATTCATATAGGACACTGCAGCATTCGTTGCTGGGGCACTGGGTTTTGACACCACAGAGAGAAAAACAGATATGGTGGCTCAGCATACATAGCTATGGGGACATTGTCTAGACCCCAGCTTCTAGCGCAGCCAGGAGGGATGCAATTCAACATTCCTGCTAACGTCCAGGCAGGCAGCAGTGGTTGCCCACAGACCAGGAAAAGGCAATTGTTTTTTTCATGAAAAATATAAGGGCCCAAGCCAGCTCTTTTCATCCCAAACTACTGGTGGAAGCCAGCGGGCAGCCAGCCATGCCAGGGTTCTTGGAACACAGAACCCAGCAAGGTGGCTCTGCTCCCAGCTGGATGCCAGGCTAGGCTGGCTGGCGGAGGCCTCTAAGTACCACCATGGACATTCCATGACAGCACAAAAGGATGCCTCGGTCCTCTCCTCTGGGTGCACCTTGACCTTCTCTTTTGAGAACTCCAGCTCCCCACCCATCTGCCTCCCCCAGCCTCTACCCCTACCACAATGTCTTCATTCCTTGTATTTTCCTACTGGCTTTTCTCCTGCTCTTCTCTTAGGGATGCAGAAGGCCCACAAGCACTTGGAGCATTGCTCAGCCACACAGGCCGCTCAGGGACAAAGAGGAATTTCCCTCGTGACCTAGAAGACAAGAGTGGAGGGAGGGAGGGAAGCTTACATACAAGGTGGCAAAACTTTTTCTGTTAAGGACCTGTCAGAAAATATTTTAGACTTTGCAGACCATATGGTCTCTATCACCGTTACCTAACTCCACTATTGTAGCATGAAAGCAGCCAAGACAATGCATAAATGAACGGGCCTTTGAATGGCAGTGTTCTGATAAAACTTTATTTACACAAACAGGCAGAGGGCCAGCTTTGACCTTTGGGTGTAGTTTGCAGACCCCTGGTTTACATGTTCCTAGAATCCAACAAGTTAGAATTCAAAGAGATCATCCAGGCCAGGGACAGCAGACAGGTTTCAAACTCACCTGCCAACTCTGAGTGCTCAGTGATGATTCCCTGGTTTGCGCTGTGTTGAGGATTCTGAGGCCAACATCCAGCTTGGAGGGAAAGTGCCATAATAGCACCCTACGCCCTGGGCAGGGAGAGGGGAGTAGCAGCACCAGTGTCCCAGATTAGCTGCTTGATTAACCAAACACTTTCATTTACAAACAGCTGGATCCCAGAGAGGCTAAGCCACTCGCCCAAGGCCACAGAACTGGCCAGGAAGTTTGCTTGTCAACTGGCTTCTTCATGTTACTCTGCAGCAAAATGGAAAGCTGCATTTATTCCATTGCCTCATCTCCACACATCTAAGCCAAATAATTTGCTCCAGTCCCTTGAGAGCAAAAGGCCAGAAGCCAGGACCCCAGTCAGTCCTTGATTTGTGAGAATTGATGTTTTGGGGGCTTTCATGACTATTAAAAAAATATTGTATTTGTGATGTCTGAAAAATTAGGAGGCCGGCTTCCAGAGAGCGCTGCCTGACAGATCCTGGTCATGGTCAGGCGTGAAGTAGCCCCAGTATTAAGCTGTAGCTTCTCTTTTCAGCAAGAAATGCTTTGCAGGCATCATGGTCGCTATCTCATGAGCCCCACAGGGTTAATGCCAATCAAGCATTAAGCTCTGGTATGTCTCGCCCATGTGTCTATTTCCTAAGATTCTCAACAGTTGTGCTATCAGATAAGAACTGCCATGGTCTTTATTAATCTTGATTAATAAGCAACTGTAGTAACAACTCTGAAAACAGGATGCAGGTTGAGGTTTTGGAAGAAACTTTTAAAAGCCTGGACTCTGTAAACTAGGTCATTTTTAAAAATCAGACTGTCTACTGTTAGAGCATGTCTGGTAGCAGAGCTTTGAAATTGTTTGAGCATCAGTTACTTGGCCCTTAAATGGAATAACGCTTACCTCATGCGCTGTTGCAACGTTCAGTTAAGTAACAGATGACGGTCCACATGCCCAGGCCCACTCTGGAGGTCACTTACAGCTGCTGTGGGCGGTCCAGGCCATGCCAAGGGCTCTCTCCAGCACCTGCATCTATCTCTTGAGGTGCTCTCTATGCCCCTGCCCCAGTTCCTCCTACTCCAGAGTGTTCAGCTCACACTGAGCGTAGGCTAGAGAAACCAGAGCAAGACTGATCTCAGGGGCAGCCTCCAAGCAGGGAGAGCTTCTAGGAGGTGGTGAAAAGGACTCTAGTGTCCTTGCCTCTCTGTGTACAGTTTTGAGGGATAGTTTGGTTTGATGAAACTTTATACAGTGTCTTAGAAGGCCCCCAGGGATATCTGAGCCCCATTTCCTTCTCTCACTAACATACCCCTTTCTTGATTTTCTTTCCTTCCCTGCCTCACTTCTTCCCTCCCAGTGCATCCTGGGGTCATCTCTCAGATAAATGACCTAAGCTCAAGTCTTTGTGTCAGGAGCATCCTGAGATACATTGAATTGTATTTTTTATTTTTTAGAGATGGGGCCTCACTATGTTGCCCTGTCTGGTCTTGAACTCCTAGCCTCCAGAGATCTTGCCTCAGCCTCTCAAGTTGCTGGGATCATAGGCATGTACCACTGCATCTAGCTCAGAGATACATTTAGATTTAGGAAAGGGAGTGGCTGGAAAGGAAGTGAGAACATGTTGGCCCCCATCCCAGCACCATAGAAGAGGGTGAGAGGGTTAAAGCTGCCAGCAGCTGTGGGGCATCTGATAATGCAATACAGGAACTATCCCTGCCAATGAGCAGGAAGCTGACAGAGCTAGTGGCATTCAAGCATCTGTCCTTCCAGTCTGTTTTTCTATCCCTCTTCTGTTGGTTCCTCTGCGGAGCTCCCATTCATGATCCATTCAAACTCGTAGTCCTGGTGGGTTTGAAAATCACGACACTCAACTCCACTCACATCAAACACTGTGAGGTTGATATGGGAGAGACCGTAAAGGAAGCTTGTACGCCTGGATTATACACCGGGAGGGTCGGGCTGCGAATGCCTGGCATTTTGTCTGCCATGTGAACAGAGTTTGCATGCAGAATGAAGGTAAGTAGAGGCAAGATGAGATGAGAGAGAGCCCATGTCATCAGAGCCACCGAATCCAGCCAGGACTTTGGAATCTGGTGGTGGTTACTAGAGTCAACACATTCCCTTTATGTTTATTTGAGTTGCACTTCTGTCACTTGCAACCAAAAGGGTCCTGACCAAAAAAGACGTTTCTGTTGTGCCTACCTGGATTTATTTCCTTTCCTGAAAAAGCCAAGCTGTTTGGCATAACTGCTTTCTTCCTGCACCAGCTCTCTACTGATTGGGCACGAAAGGCGAACAATGTCACTTAATTTCCAGCACTGCACAGAGCTAAGCAGCAGCTAGGAAAAGCAAAAATAGCTTCAACTATTAATAAATTGGCCCAGACTTTATCAGCAACCTTTGAACAATTGCAGAAGAGCAGATGAAAGAGCTGAGAAGTCAGCGATTAGTGTCAAGTGGCTTTCTAACGTGGAATCAGAAGGTAAAGGAAGAGAATCTAGGAAAACCCAAAATCGATATTGGCCACAAGGGATAAGAATTTAATCAATTACTTAACATGGAAAGATTGAAGCTTTACTCATCCATATTTCCATTCAGTGACCCATCCGTTTCTTTTTTAAAGGTCTTATAAAGCATATGTTTTGATTTGTGTTCCCTCAAAACAAACCCTGATGCAAAGATTCAGATATGAGAGTAGCAAGCTGCTCAGACAGACTCTACCTGGGACCTTCTCGTCCACTCATCCCGTAGTGCTATTCCAGATGGAATTTACTTAACTGCAAAGCATAGCATGCCCAAGTAACAGTGGCTGAAAAAATGAAACACAATTATTTCATAACATCAGAAGGCTGTGGAAGGAAATTTTGGAGTAGCAGCCCAATGAGAAGCGAAAAGACCCTGGGTTTTTCCATCATCCCTCCTCTGCTGACCTCAATGTGTTGGTTTGTCATCCTCTTGCTTATCCCCTTCTGGTGACAAGATGGCTGCTGCAGCCCCAGATATCACAACCCCATACAAGGTCAGGAAGCATAGTGGGGCAGGGGCATTATGGCAGATGTTATTGGCGCTCCTCCCCTATTCCTGCATTTTATTATTTCGGTAGGCTCCAGTCAATTCCCAACTGCCTTAAACTGAAGGCTTTTCCCTAAAACCTCAGAACACTGCTCTGCCCGTGAACATCAGGTCAGAAGTGCCAAAAAATTAATATCCCCCCAGAGAAAGTCCTAACCAATGATTGAGGGGAAGTAGGTATATAAGTACCTTAGTTCCCTCATTGCTCCAAGAAATAACCCCAAGGCATGTGATTTATACCTTTTCCAAAAATGTCCCTGCATGATTAAGCTTAGTCCTCTGCAGTAAAACCTGCTCTGTAACACACCCTCTGTTAAATACTTTTCCTGCCCTGTCTCACTTCCCTACTCCCTTGCTAGTGTTTCCCAGGATTATGTTCCCAGAAGACTACTTACCCTGTAATCCTTATTTCAGGGAATGTCTTGATGAGGTTTTGGGGTGGGGACAAAGTAAGACAGCTCATCCTTTTATCAAGGAGGGAAAATCTTGCCAGAAATTCCCCAGTAGACTTCCTCTTGACCAGGGGCAGACCCAAGTTAGCTGCACCACACCTGCCTCCAGCTGCCCTGGAGGAGTTGAGACAGTGAGCACCTGCAAGGCGCAGCAGGGCGGTTATGTCTTTGGAAGTTGAGATCACTGACCACTCCCCCACCCCCAAATCAGGGTTTAGTCAGCAAAGTGAACAAAATGGGCAATGACTGTTGAGTGGGCAACTTATGGAATGCCACGTTCTGTTCAATCATTTTAAATCAGTGGCTGAGATAATAAGGTAAAGGTCATTCTTGGCAAATGTGCAGTAGATTGGAAACCGTGGGGAGTAGCAAGTATGCTGAGCAACAGAATGAGGGGCCTCAATAAAGTCTGCAGAGCAGTGGACTGAAGGATCCTGCTGCAGGCCAGTGTGGGTTAGTGTAACAGCCTGGAGCTAGGGCCCAAAGTAAAACAAAAACAATGACACAAGCATAAGATGGAAAAGCGAAGGCTTATCAAGAACACACTGATGGGCTGAGCATGGTGGCTCATGCCTGTAATCCCAGTCCTTTGGGAAGCCGAGTGGGTGGATGGCTTGAGGTCAAGAGTCCAAGACCAGTCTGGCCAACATGGCAAAACCCCATCTCTGCTGAAAATACAAAAATTAGCCAAGTGTGGTGGCAGGCACCCGTAATCCTAACTACTCGTTAGCCAAGATGGCACCACTGCACTCCAACCTGGGTGACACAGCAAGACTCCGTCTCAAAAAAAAAAAAACCACCACCACCACCAACAAAAACACACTGACAAAGACATACAAGTGTCAGCAAGGTGGTGTGCCTGCTGACTTCCAGCAGCATCACAAGTGCTGTGAACTAAATATCTGTGTCCCTCAAATTCATATGTTGATCCCTAATCCCTAATGAGATGATACTTGGAGGTGGGGCATTTAGGAGGTCATTTGGGTTAGATTAGGTCATGAGACTAGGTCCCTCACAATGGAATTAATAATAACACCATTATAAAAAGAGAAGGGTACAAGAGATCTCTCTCTCCACCATGTGAGGACACAGCAAGATGTTCCCTCTATAAACTAAGAGAGCCCTCAAACCAGTTGACTGGCAGCTTGCTCTGGGACTTCCCAGCCTCCAGAACCATGAAAAATAAATGTCTATGGTTTAAGCCACCTAGTCCATGGCATGAAGTCCCTAATGAACTTCACAGGTTAATCCCATGAAGGCTGGTGTGGAGGTGGAGGAAGGTGAAAGTTCCCTTGTCTTTGTTTTGGATTGATCATGGCTGGGGCCCATCCAGCTGTGGGTGCCACTTGAAACAAGAAGTAGCCAAATGAAATGGGCTCAGAGGAAAGTAGCTGTGATGCTGGCAGACCTGGAAACCACATGATAAGAGAAGAGGCATTTTGATGCAGGGCTGAGGAAATTTAACGTGACAAAGATAAAACTGGAAGAGAACAGTATAGCCATGCTCAATTTGCTGTTACCTGAAAGAGACATAAATCTTTATACAACTCTAGTAATTCCCTAATAGTATGTCAATCAATGTCCAGTCAGGGAAATAGGGACCTCTTTAGATATCTCAAATAGAAGGAATATAATATAGGGAACTGGTTACAAAAGTATTGAGAGAGTTGGAAAGGTAATGATGCCCAAAGATTAATAACTGTAGAAAGCCACAGTCAACCTTGGGGCTAGAAGAGCAACAGGGAAAATGGATTACCCAGAGCCATCAGTCACTAGACCACTGGAGCTGCCAGAGCAGCTCCAGCTGCTTGTGCTGGAGGGTAAGTCTGAAACAGAGAGAACAAGATTACCTTCCCCTTCTTCTGCTTTCCAGTATCTCTCCAGTGCCTCCCATTGACTAAGCCTAAGCAGAAGCCAGCTGGCAAGATAACCTGGGAAATGCCACCTGCAGGGTTCCAGCCCTTTTGGCAGAGAGCAGAGCACAGAGGACAGGAATGGAGCCAAAAGCCAATGAGTGGATCATGGTGCAGGGTGGCAGGTATAGAGAGAATATGTGGATGAATGTAAGGAAGGCCTATCAAACCACCAGACCGGACAAAGATAAGAGAAAACATTTCCCTCTTCTGAGCCATTTCAGCAGAAGTGTAACAGGGAAGTTCCAATGTATAATAGGTAACTAGACAAGATATATTATAAGGTTCCTTTAATGCCTGAGAGCCTTAGATTCCAAGTATGTGCTGTCCACATTCATGTTTCTGCAACTCTCTTCTGTTGCATGGCTTTACACATTTCACAGGGGTGTTGATTGTGTGGTTCCCATTAGACATGACTCTACCTGGGAACTGGGCTCGCAGCTAACGTCTCATCCTCTTGCCTCCCAGCCACTTGGTGCAGCCTTCGTTAATGTTATCACCAGGCTGGTGGGCTTCTCTGTGTGGAGAATTACTTACAATTCCAGTCTTCTCATCAAATGTGCCCACAGTTTTCAAGGAAACAGCCCTTCCAGAAAATGGACAGACACCAAAAATAAACTACCCAGAAAAATAAAACCATTTTCCCCAGCACAAATGAAATTTAAGAGCTCATTAGCTGTAGGAATAAACGGCATTTTCTAATGTGTGAAACCACCCGAAGGCAGAACATGAATACTCATAAGCATGCTCCTGAAATGAAGGTATTTGACACCTTCCTTTAGGTACTGCCCATTTAGGGGAAAGGTATTTTAACTATTCCTAGGCTAATTGGCTCAAAGTGCTCTTAAAATGGGATTTCTGGCATTTTCGTGAGAACTTGTGTTCTGACACAAAATTCCTGGTGAAGGCAATGGGAAAAACTGGCCAAACTACCAATTACAGATCAAAAACCTGGGATTAAGGAGACATCCAGGCAGTTTTATAAACTCCACTGGCCCCAATCACATTTAATAACTCTTTCCACCTTGGCTTCCACACTGTTCTATTCCCCAACCATAGGAGCTAACCAGATGCAGAAAGCCCCATGGAACCAAACCAGCAAGGGGACAGAGTGGAGCAGAGCATACTGAATGTCTAATTATGAACCTCCTGGGTCTCATGGACTAAGCCTTGAGTTCTTTCCCTTCCTGGATCTGGGTCTTTTATTGGTGGGGGTGTGTTGGAGTAAGCCAATGGTTCTAAACCTTGACTGCACATTAGAATCACTTTTGGAGCTTTGAAATATCATAATAACCAGGCCACACTCAGATCACCAATTGCTGCAGTCTTTGGGGATGCACCTGGCCTCTGTTTTATCACTCAGGTGAAACTACTCAGGGGATTTCAATGTGCAGCCAAGGTAGATGTGGTAGCCAGTCTCTAAGATGTTGCCATTAGTTCCCACCTGTCTTGATAGGCAAGCTATTTCCCCATAAAGAAGGGGAGTGTGTTTTCTACCCTCTTGATAGGCAAGCTATTTCCCCATAAAGAAGGGGAGTGAATCTGGGCAGAAGTGATGCATGCCAGTTCCAGTCTAGCTTATAAGACAAGTGACAGTTTCTGCTCTCTTCCACTTGAAAGATTTGCTCTGGGAACATTCCTGCTCAGATCCCGGCTGTTATGCTATGAGGCCCAAGCCATGTGCAGAGATCACATGAAGAGGGGTTGAGTGGATAGCTCAGCTGCTCTCCCAGCATTGACGGCTGACCATGTTGGGAGGCCCTCCTGGAGGTCCAGCCCAGTTTAGCCTTCAGGTGACTGCAGCCCACTGACATCCAATGGTAACCATATAAGAGACTCTAACTGAAAACTGCCCTGCTGAGCCCAGTCAACCAGAAACATGATAAATTATTGTTTTAAGCCAGTAGGCTTTGGAGTTAGTGTCTATTATACATCATAGTCAACTGGAGAAGTTGAAAACCACTGACTCAAGACTAACCATCCATGAGTAAACATTCTCCTAAGGTACTTACTGTCCATAAGGAACTAAGATACCATCTGCCTCAACAGGGCCAATTCCATCCACGTGGATACTTAGTCCTGCCCCACACCTGCCCTCCAGCTATGCACTGTGAGAGCACACAGCCTGCTTGGTGGGGACAGCAATGGATCAAAGGGCCCTTTTAGTCCAAACAGATATTTACTATATTTTTAATTTTGCTATATATATTATTAATTTTTAAATATCACAGTATAATTCATAGAGTTCTTGATCCTATTTGGTTATTCTGATAACACTGGAAAGAAAGATGATCATAGTACATGTTGCAGAAGAGGAACCTGAAGACTCAGAGAGATTATATGACTTCACCCCCTTGACGTAGCCAATAATAGAGAACTAGGAAAATAAGTCCAGGGGTCTTGAGTTTAATACAAGGTTCTTTCTGCTAAATGACACTACCCTCTGAGGGAACACACACACACACACACACACACACACTTAGAGGGTGTGGTAGAAACTACTGGTTGCCCCTTAATATTTATTTTCCCTTTGTGGCTTGATAACAAAATGTTGATTTTACTCAGGGAAGCAATGTATCTAGCTAAAACCAAATTTCCCAATCTCTCTTGGAGCTGGTGTGGGCATGTGACTAGTGAGATGTAAGCCTTAATGTTGTGTGGGGTTCCCAGCACGCCTGCTTTAGAGAAACCTGTCTCAATTGAGAAAAATACCCATTTTGCCTTACCTCCTTCTTCCAGCCTGTATCTCATCCAATGGCTGGAGGTCCAGCAGCTGTATTGGAGATGAGTTTGAGGGTAGAAGCTATATCTGCAGACAATGGAGCAGAAAGACATAACAAGCTTGGGTCCTACCCTGCATTGCCGATCTCCAAACTTCTTAACAAATAGAGAATAAATACTCGGGGATTTAAACACCTATTTTTCAGGTCCCTAATTTAGCCAACTATAATTTTAAATTCATAAAGTGTACATAATTGATTATTCTGAAATTTCAATGGAAGTTCTATTTGATGGTACAACTAGCCCTCAGGGCACCAGAAAACTATTTTCCACGACACAGCTTTAAACTTAGGACTTGATTCCAACTGCCATGCCTAAGTCTCAGGAGGAAATGGTCCATCTGGTACAGAGTGGATGTGTATCCAATATTTATTGCAGGGACAAAGTCTTTCATTGTACGTATTTCTGATAACCACACCTCTGTTCCCTGGCATCCTTTTAAAGACTTGAGAAATACATCACAACAGTGACCTCGGTTGGCCCAGGGATAAGAGGAAGCCCAGATAGACACTCCAGTCAGCAGCCACAGCCTTCAGGCCCTAGTGACCTTATCTCCTATTTCCTCTGGTGGCCTTGATTGACCTCTGCACTGGATAAGATGCATGGTGAGATTTTAAAGATGCTTGTGTGATCTTCCCTTCTGCGATTTTCCACCAGATAGTTACTGCCCTATGTCTTGGGCTCCAGAATGAGGTCGTGTAGAACACCCTGAACCCAATCAGAAGCCTGGCCCAGATAAGCCCATATAAGCCCATTCAAGGTCAGCCAACGGCAGCTAGCCTTCAGTCTCAGAATGTGATATAAAATCTTTGTTGATATATACCACTGAGACTATGGGGTTATTGGTTATACAGCGTTATCACAGAGATAACTGACTAACACACCATCGACTGAGAGAACCACACTGAAAACTGCATGTCATCCTTCACTCATCATGCCTTTCCCTCATGCCTCACTTCCAACCCCCAGATCCTAAATATCCCTTAAAGCTGCTGCCTCGTCTCCAACCCTAGTTCAGGCTGCCTCATCTCTCTGGGTTAGAGTGGCCTTTTTGCTTTAGACTGGTACCCCCAAGTCCTACTTTCCTCCATAGCCAGGATGAGTTTTCTGAAGTATAAATCTGATCATGAGCCTCCCTTACTTAAGACCATGTTGTGGGTTTCAGTGAGGGGAGCATCCATGGGTCTTAAGAAGGGTTGTGTCCATGGCTTCCATGGGCAGATGCCACTCTCCACACTAAACATGACTTAGCTCCAGCATTCCCTGCACTGAGTTGATCACTTTTTCCCCCTTACACCCC
Source organism: Cacajao melanocephalus (assembly GCA_963573385.1). Lineage (NCBI taxonomy): Eukaryota > Metazoa > Chordata > Mammalia > Primates > Pitheciidae > Cacajao > Cacajao melanocephalus. The sequence goes on along the minus strand of CAUYLG010017612.1, from coordinate 109,438 downwards.
ACAGCCAGGATGGGATCTTGCTGGGTGCTACCTGACCAAGTGTCCGGTTCTTACCCTTAGGTCACCCTTGAGGACACTATTTAAATAGCCTATGGTTCTATTGCTGGGAATTAAATGAGGACAGTCATTACAGAGAACAGTATGAAGTTTGCTTAAAAAACTGAAAGATAGGCCGGGCCGGGCATGGTGGCTCATGCCTGTAATCCAAGCACTTTGGAGGCCAAGGCGGGTGGATCACCTGAGCTCAGGAGTTCAAGACCAGCCTGACCAACATGGTGAAACCCTGTCTTTATTTAAAAAAAAAAACTGAAAGATAGAATGACCATATCCAGCAGTCCCACCACTGAGCATATAGCCAAAGGAAATGGAGAGTCAGTGTGTCCGGGAAGACGTCTGCACTCCCATGCTCATTGAGCCCTATTCCCAGTGGCCAAGCTTGGAACCAACCTGTGTCTATCGACAGAGAAAGAGGTAAGGAAAGCACAATGGAGCACTATTAAGCCTTTAAAATGAATAAAATCCTGTCATTTGTGACAAGATGGGTGAACCCGGAAGACACTGTGCTAGTGAAATAAGCCAGACACAGGGAGACAAATAGCACAGGATTTCACTAATCTGAGGATCTAAAAAAGTTTAATTTATAATGGTAGGGAGTAGAATGGTGGCTACCGGGGTTGGGGCCCCTCGGGAGTGGGTTGACTAAAGAATATGTATTTCCAGTTAGACTGGAAGAGTAAATCTTTAAGAGCTGTTGCATAGCATCGTGACTACAGTTAATAATAAAGGATTGCATATTTCAAAATTGCTAAAAGAATAGATTTTAAATCTTCTCGCCCCCAAAAATAATAACTATGTGAGGTGATAGATACGCTAATTCGCTTAATATAATCATTCCACAATGTATACACGTACCAAAACATCACATCATAACCCATAAATATACACAATTATTGTTTTCCAATTAAAGAAAAGTTTTAAAAACAACACATGGCCAGATGCAGTGGCTCACACCTGTAATCCTAGCACGATGGGAGGCCAAAGCAGGGAGATCGCCCGAGGCCAGGAGTTCAAGACCTGCCTGGGCAACAAAGCGAGACCACCATCTCTACAAAAAAAAATTTTTTTAATTAGCTGGGTGTGGTGGGGCGTGCCTGTTGTTCCAGCTACGTGAAAGGCTGAAGCAGGAGGATCGCTTGAGCCCAAGAAGTTGAGGCTGCAGTGAGCCAAGACTGCCACTGCATTCCAGCCTGGGCAACAGGGCAAGACCCTGTCTCAAACAAACAAACCAATAGCACCTATCTACATATAAAATTGCCTGTGGCTTGTCTGGCTCTCTCATAAACTGTGAGCTCTCTGAGGACAGGGCCTGAACACATTTTCCCTGAAAAAAGTGAGCACTTCTCCAGCCAAAAAGCCTGAGCCACTGTTTCACATCCCATTCAGTAAGAGGAGGCTTGGCCTAGAAGTAGCAGATCTGACTCAAAAACTCAAGGCAGGAGGGGAAAGAATGCCAGAGAGAGAGAGAGTAGCAAGATAAGGGGGAGAAAGAGAGAAGGAGAGGGATGGAGCCAGGAGGAAAGGAATGTGAAATATAAAGATGGAGGAGTGAGGAGGGAATTCAGGCAAGACAAGGAATCGGCACAAGCAGAGACGCAGCTTTATCAGCTCTCTCCTTCCAGCTCACTCCTCTCCACTCCCCCACAGAACTGCTCAGGCCATGTGTGCATTTGGCTCAGGACTCCAGTTCTGGTGCCAGAAGCATAAACCCGAGGGTGGGAGCGGCGTGGGGCCCAGACTAGGCGAGCCCTGTGGCCGGGCGCTCAGGACATGGGGCCAGGCTGCGTCTCCAGGCGCCCCAGGGGCAAGCCAAGAATTCTAGAAAGCCTCTTCTGGGGAGAGCCTGAGGAGGCCCTGGCTGGGGTGACATCGGAAAAGCCCAGGGGGCCTGCTGCAAGCTCTGAGGAAGAGGGAGGCCGAGGAGAGGACCGAGGAGGAAGTGAACCGCAGCTGCAGGATGCCCGGGAAGGGCTGGCCCCACGGGGAGATTGTGGCCAGATCCACATTTGGAGCCACTCGGAACACAAGGGGTTTTGTCCCAAAGGAGACTGAACAGAGCCACAGGCCATGTCTTGGGAAAGCTGCATGAGGGCACACCTGGCTGCTGCGCCCTAGAGCTGCTGACGTCACTGTCACCTGGGGCAGGGAGTGGGCTGATGAGCTGTACTTGTTTTTAAGTTTCCAATGATTATAAAAAGTGGCAAATGTGGGAATCATTGAACTAGATCAGGGTCAGCAAAACTTCTGTAAAGAGCCAGATGGTAAATATTTCAGGCTTTGCAGGCCAGGACGGTCGGTCTCTGTCTCAACGACTTGATTCCATCATTGTACTAAGAAATCGAATGAGTAGCCGGGTGCGGTGGCTCACGCCTGTAATCCCAGCTCTTTGGGAGGCTGAGGCGGGCAGATCACCTGAGGTCAGGAGTTCGAGACCAGCCTGGCCAATATGGTGAATCTCTGTCTTAAAAAAAAAAAAAGAAAAAGAAATCAAATGAGCATGGCTGTATCTCGAAGAAACTTTTCATAATTGAATTTCATTGATTTTTGAAAATTGAATTTTTAAAAATTGAAATTTTGTGAAATGTTCACGTCATTGTTCTGATTTTTCCCCTCAGCCATTTAAAACATAAGAACCATCCTTAGCTCACAGCTAGTGGTGGGCAGGATTTGGCCCAAGGGTTGTAGTTTGGTGATCACAATCAGGCCAGTTCTGCCGAAAGAAATTAGTGTGGAAGCAGAGTGATTGTTTAAAAACTGCTAGAGCAATCTGACATTGCTCTGGCACCCAAAGTGTCCTCTAGAGTTGACCTGACCCAGATGGGGCAACGGTGAACCCACAAGGTCAGTGACACAAAGCATGCTGGTCAATGATAGGTTCGAAATTTTAAAAAACTGGTCCTTTACCCCAGAAGGTTTGAAATGTAGGGATCTCAAATTATTCCTTTGACCCCAGGGAGGGTTTGAATCTTCCCATCATGATCACTCAATCATCCTAAAATCTATAGTTATAACTACAGCGGGCAAACAAAAATATACATTTTTTTGCACATAGGAAAAAAGAATTGAAAAGGACTGCAGTAAACGCCTAGCGAAGCTTCTTGGAGTAGAATGTCAATGCATTTTTCTTCATATTCATCTATGTTTTCCAAGTTTTCTTTAAGGAACATGTGTGAATTTTATAATTAAGAGCTTTATGTGTTTTCTTAAAAATAAGTGGTTTTTAAGAAATTCTCTGGAGAATCATTTATCCATTGGACAATCCTTCCCAGTGTCTCCCAAGCGCTCAGGAAGTGTTTTTTTTTTTCTTTTCATATTTAATCCACTTTTAGAGAAGCAGGGAAGAGAAAGAAGAAAATGGAAAACATATGCTGTCCCTCTGACTGCAGAGCCCCAGTTCTTGTCGTTCTTTGTTATTTTTAACATGAGACTCATGGGCAGTAGTGGGGGTGGGAGATCAAGGCTGGAGTTGCTGTGAATGGCCATGAGTCCATCGTCATGGGACCAGAGTGAGCAGAGTCTCCTATGCTGACCTCGCAACTCTGGTGTCCCAGCAACCAGAGCCCAGTGAATGTCTGGTTACTCAGGAACTGCGAGAAAAAGTGTGGGAGAAAGTTCAGGGCAGTCGCACTTAGTTCCAAGGAAAAAGCACAACTCTGAGTGCCGGGGATCATGGACCTCAGTGAACCTGGGTTCAAATCCTGACTTGACCACTTTTGCACTGAGAACTTAGGCAGAGCACCGGCATTTGCTGAGCCTCAGTTTCTTCCCCGAGATTGGGGGTGGGGTAAATACACAACCCCCAAGCCAAGTATCCCAGAGGCGAAGAAGGCTGCTTGCATGAAAGCTCTTGACACTAGCAGACACTAAATTGTGAGCTCTTCCTGCCTGCTCCAATGACCAGGGTCAAGGTCATCACCCCAGGCCAAGGGCAGGACATAAACTTTTGCAAATTGGACTCAATCCTAGAAAAGACTTCAGCTGGAGAAGAAACCACAGCTGCTTTCTTTCTGGACTCCAGCCGTGCGTGACACACACCAGGGGCACCCATGTAACTGTGCATATACCTCGTCCCAAACTCAGCCCCATCCAGAGGCAGCCCAAGTTCAGGGTGCCCTTTGCTCATGAGCTGCACTGCCCAAGTCAGTAGCCGTATGTGGTTATGTGTAAAAGTTAGTTTGATTTAAATGAAATTAAACCTTTAATTCCTTACTCACAGTACCCGTATGTTGCGTGCTCAGCGACCACACGTGGCTGCTGTAGTGAACAGTGTAGACGTGCAAGAACGTTTCATCATTGCAGAAGGTTCTATCAGACGGTGCTGCTCAGTGGCTCAGTGTGACTCCAGAGGACACCCCTAGGAAGTGCTGGCTTCCAGCCATTTGCAAAAGTGTCCTCTCATTTCTGCAATAACAACTTCACTGCATAAGGAAACAGAACCCTATAAAAATGCCATCTAGTGTCCGGGGTATTTGGGGCATGTGCCTATGAGAAAGCAGCTCCCTGGGTGGGTGAGGTCTGGGGGACCCCTGAAAGCCTCAGGCCCTGAAGCTGAAAGAAGCTTCTGCTCACTGGTTGACTGCTGTTAAATTATAGCCGATCAAGAGATGGTGCTTCTTGTTTCTTTAAACAAAAACTATTTTAAGGAATTCTTGTTTCAAAATGACTTGGTGCTATTCACAGGAAGGAAAGAAAAAGGGCAGCTTTATGCAGTGAGGTTCTCTGGGAATCATAGCCAGAACAGCTCTGTGGGGGCCGAGACAAACTCAGGAGCCCCCAGAACCTCCACATCCCAGGCTCTTGGCGCCCAGTGGCCTGCTGTGGCTGGGCCGCGTGGCAGGACAACCTGTCACCACAGGGTGGATTTGCCTGGAATGTGGATGGGATGGGCTTGTGCTGAGTTGCTGAGTTATAATAAACCTTCTCTCACTTCGCATCCAGCTCTGCTTTCCAGCCTTCTCTAGAGAGCCTTTTGGAATCTTCTTTTCGATTGCAACCCTGGCTCTTGCCGCGTGGTACAGTTTGAACAATCTATTCCAGTCTTAGACAGGCTGTGTTCCCCCTGTCCAGAATGTGTAGGGGCTGCGGGCAATGCCTACCCACGCCCTTAGGGCATGCCACATCAGGGAGCAGAAACTCACCCTGGCTGCCAGCACCCGTGTCTCTTCACCTGAGCTCACCTCACCCATGTGCAGCTTCAGTCATCGGGGGTGTCTGAACTGTGTACAACAGTGTATGATAACACATGTGGCAACCCCCTTCCCCCTTAGGGGAAAAACTCAGGCATTGCCCCAGAGTCCCCAGCACTGGAGCCTCAGTCACCCACGGTGGTCACCGGATCAATCCTAGTCTTTATACTGTGACTTCCTGGGATCACCTCCCAAATCAAATGTTTATCTTCAACATTCTTGTTGCAGGGCCTGCTTCTGGGAAAACCCCACCAACCACGAAAGTCCTAAAAAATTAACCTTAAGTTGGGTTCTGGGAGAAGCTGAGACTGAAGTGCACAAGAAAGTTCTAGAATCAAGTGACAAATGTGAGATTGAAATGGGAGGAGACGGCGTGTCTTTTGAAATCCACAGAGAAGAGAATCTGAGTGATTTCTCAGTGAAGGAGACCAGCTGCTTCTCTGTGGCATTTGGAGCTGATTATCCAGGGATCCTTAAGACTCAGGAGGATCCCCAAGTTTCAAATATGCACTTCTAGGCACTCAGACTGGTAATTACATAGGGGAATCTGCCCATACTTCTTCCAAGTAATAGTCCCTGGGGGGTTGAAAGGAACCACAAAGGGGCACAAACTTCTCCCCTGTGAGGTCAGTTTCAATGCCCTTGCCTAAGAGGGACCTGGACTCCTCGCAGAGGCTCAGGCCACAGGGGTGCCAAGCTGAGAGGGGTGCCCAGCCCAAGGGGGTGCCCTGCCCAGGGGGGTGCCCTGCCTGGGAGGGTGCCCAGCCCTTGGGGCCCAGTTCCAATCACTGCTCCTCCACCCTGTGTCAAGCAAGGGAGGCCCATCAGGAGGCCTGGTGACCACCCAGAACCCACTGGAAACCAGAAGGCTCAGGTGCCAAGCACAAGATACTGTGGTCCCAGGTGGGGATGGAGGGATGGGGGTCACAGGGAGGGAAGAGGCAGGCGCATCAAGCCCATTGCTAGTCCCTGTGCAGGAGGAGACAGCAGGCACATCTTAGCCACAGAGAGATGGTCCTCTTGCTGCCTTCTTCCTCTTTCTGTCAAGGCTAACACCCTCCCTGGGCTCACACAGAGCCCCCCATCTCTTCATCCCCACAGCACACTAGGAAGGCAACTCAAAAAGAGGACACAGCACCTGAACGTGTCCACAGCCCAGCTCAGTGCCCTCCTGAAACCATGGAGCACAGCCGTCTTCTGGTGGAATAGTGCTGTATTTCAATGCCTCTGGAAAAGCATTCACAACCAACTCATTCTTGAGTGTAAGCTTTCATCCATAAATGCTAATTACAGCCTGAAGGCTGAATCCCAAGACCAAGGGTTTCCTCTCCTTGCAGAACCAAATCGTTATGTCTAGTTCTTGGTTGACTATTCCAGGCGGCTCCGCGGCTCCTTCAGTGTGGTGGCACTGGTGGCCCGTGGGAGGCAGCTGGCTGATAGCACAGACTGTCTTTGAGCTGAAAGAGCCAGGTGAGTTGCTTGGTGTCTGGGAATGGGGCTAGGTCTCGTCAGAGAAGCAAGTCCTACCTGTGGTTTACCTGACTGGCCCAGGACTTTGCTCCCTCCTTTCCAGGGTTCACTGGGCTTATTGGGTTGTTTTTGCTTTTAACTTTTAATTTTAAATTAGTTTAATTTTAGTTTTAGAGAAAAGCTGCAAAAAAAAGTACAGCATTCCCTTATATTCTTCAACCTGCTTCCCCTAACATCCAACATCACCACAGAACCATTACAAGAAAATTAGCACTGGTGAATTTAAGTTAACGGTTGTTAACCAAACAGCAGGCCTTACTTAAATTTTACCAATTTTTCTAAAAATGTCCTTTTGCTGTTGTAGAATTGTATTCATGATCCCATGCTGCCTTCGTTCTTTTTCCTTTATCTCCTGTGATCTGTCACAGTTCCTCAGCCTTTTCTTGCCTCTACTGACTTTAACACTTTTGAAGAGTACTGGTGGTAATTTTGTAGAATATCCCTCAGTTTGGATTTGTTTAGTGTTTTCTCATGATTAGAGTGAGAGTATGCATTTTTTGCAAAAATACCATTAAAATAATGTATGACCCTATATCAAAGGGCTCATGATATTAATATGTCTTATTACTAATGATGTTAACCTTATCACGTGGCTAACTTGGTATCTACCAGTTTTCTCCACCATAAATGGAATAATATAATATGTACTCTTTGGTGCCTTTTTTCTCAATAATATTTTTAGATTCATCCATAATGTTACATGTGTTGTTTGTTCCTTTTTATTGCTGTAAAGTGTTCCATTGTGTGACTATACCAGCACCTCGCTCTACCTCCAGGACAGGTGAGGAATATCAGCTACCTTTCTCACCACTGCCTACAGCAGTATTTGCATTGGTACCACTGAGCACAGTTGTATAGCGCACAACTAGTACAGCTAAACATGGCAACCTGAAATCCAAGGACTGCCTGAATCACAATGCAAATTCTCAGATTTCTTTACCCCCAGAGGATTGATTCTATTGCATGCCGTCATTTGGGAAATTCAGGGTGTAGTCCATACTCTAGCATGGCAGTATGGTAAAGTGGTTAATGAACATAAGACCTGAAGTCTGACTCTGGGTTCAAATCTTGTTCTTGCCACTCATGAGCTAGGTGACCTTGAGCAAGTTACTTCCTTTCTGTGACTATTCCATCAGTAAAATAGGTTTGATGACGATAATGCATGTGACATAAGACTACTCCAAAGATTAAAAGAAATTTAATTAAAAGGAAGCCTTGACCAGGTGTGGTGGTTCAGGCCTGTAATCCCAGCACTTTGGGAGGCCGAGGCGGGAGTTTGAGACCAGTCTAGCCAACATAGTGAAACCCCATCTCTACTAAAAATACAAAAATTAGCTGGGCGTGGTTGTGGGCGCCTATAATCCTGGCTACTCAGGAGGCTGAGGCAGGAGAATCGCTTGAACCTGGGAGGCAGAGGTTGCAGTGAGCCGAGATGGCGCCACTGCACTCCAGCCTGGGCAACAGAGTGAGACTCCATCTCAAAAAAAAGAAAAAGAAAGAAAGCATTTAGCATGGTGTCTGGCATAGACTAAACACTCAACAAATAGTGTTATTATTAATAAACATCACTGTTGATTTTTATGGATTATTTATTTCTTATTAATATTATAATACTACTCATTAGCTTTGCAGCCTCCATCGCTGAGGGCATGGTTTGAATAAGCATGTATTCCTAAGAGCTGCCAGCAAACAGAAGAAGAGTTCTTACACCTCTTGGTCCCTGAATGGTCCAGGGGCACCAACAAATATTAATACTCACAGCATGGGGGTGTTCATCAGTGTTCTACAGAGACATAGAACCATTGGGATGTGTGTGTGTGTTTGTGTGTGTGTGTGTGTGTGTGTGCACGCATGCATGTATGGAGAGAGAAGCAGGGAGAGAGAGGGAGACACTTATTTTAAGGAATTGGCTCATGTGACCGTGGAGGCTGGCAGAACTCCCTTTCCTCCAGGGAGTCAGTCTTTTTTCTCTGAAGGCCTTCAACTGACGGGACGAGGCCCACCCACATGATGCAGGGCACCCACATTATGGAGGGCAATCTGCTTTCATCAAAGTCCACTGATTTAACTGTTACTCTCACCTAAAAGAAATTACCTTCACAACATCTAGACTAGTTTTTGACCAAATATTTGGATGCCATGGCCTAGCCAAGCTGACGTATAACATTAATCATTACAGTGGGCTATAGTTTGTGCACCCCCCTTCACATATAGAGGTTGACAACTCGAATGCCCTACAGCAGTCAGTGCAGATAAAAATGGGGGGCTCACCAGGCAGGCTTGCCTTGGGGAGTGGGGGGACTTGGGCTGCCTGGCAGTCCCTGCATCAAATCATGGTGGCCCACGCCTGGCCAGGAGTGCCAGACAGTATTATTTCAAATAATACCGAAATCTGAATTTCTGGGTGAAATTTTCTATTTCTTTAATATTGGCAACTAATTAAATGTTCTCAAAGATATGCAGGACAAATGCAGAAACCCAAGGGAAATCCATGCCCTTGGGCAGTCCATTTGCAGTCATGACCTACACCATCTTATTAAATCTGTCAGCTTCCTTGTTTTAGGTATTCATAGAGCTTCTAGTCATAAAAATTGTAGTTTTGTAGGGGCGTTAGTGAGTTCTTTGAAAGCAGGATTTCTCTGCAGATCCGGAGCAGTGCTTCCCACACTTTAGCATGGATCAGAATCCCGGGAGGGCTGTGAAACAGCCACCATGCTGCATCCTCGTTTCTGATTCAGTGGGTAGGGGGTGGGCACAGAGAATCTACTTTTCTAACAAGCTCCCAGGAGGTGCTGATGCTGCTGGTCCAGGGACCGGACTTTCAGAACCGCTGGTCTAGAGGGGAAAAAAGAGTGTGGGTGGACAGCAAGGAGATGACATGGTGACAAGACGGGGCAGAGCCTGCAGGAGGAGGACCTGGGGATATTGCTGTGGGTTCACCACTGTTCCCAAACCTGTCTGCCTCCTGACATCCTGACCTTTGCATCTCCACCTGGATAGTGAACTCTGTGGTAGAGGCATCACCCAGAAGACGCTTTACCCATGATGGACACCCTGAGGTCCAAGGGGCCTGAGAATGATCTTGTTTCCTCTTTGTGAAAGATGATATGGATAATGGGTGATGGCTGCATGAACCATGGAAGAGTGCTTAGTGCCACTGAATTTCACTCTTAAAAATGGTTAAAGTGGGGCCAGGCGCAGTGGCTCATGCCTGTAATCCCAGCACTTTGGGAGGCTGAGCAGGTGGATTGCTTGGGCCCAGAAGTCTGAGACCAGACTGGGCAGCATAATGAGACTCCATCTCTACAGAAAACTACAAGAGTTAGCTGGGCGTGGTGGTGCACACCTGTGGTCCTAGCTGCTCAGGAGGCTGAGGTGGGTCGAGGCTGCAGTGAGCCATGATGGTGCCACTGCACTCCAGCCTGGGTGACAGACCAAGACCCTGACTCAAAACAAAACGAAAGGTTAAAATGGTGAATTTTATGTATATTTTTTTTAAATGGTGAATTTTATGTATATTTTACTACAATAAAATATACATTATATGTATACAGATAAGTATATTTATGAAGCCCTGGAGTAGATTCAAATCAGCAGCACAGATGCCAAGAGACCCATAGGATCTGCACTGGGAATGTGCCAGAAGGAAGAAACCCTCAAGCTCATCTAGCCATTCTGCAGATGAGCAGCCTGAGGTCCAAGATCCAGGGCGGTCACCTTTGCTGTCAGGACTAGAACTGGGGGCTTTGCTTGCAGGTGCATGCTCACTGAGCATCTGAGGACGTTGCCAAGTACCTGTTCATAAGAACCCTCCAGAAAGGGCTGAATGGCGCTCCCTTCCCAAACACAAAGGCCGTGTTCATGTTCTAAAGCCCAGAACCTGTGAGTGTGACCCTATTTGGAAAACAAGGAGTCTGCAGATATAATTCAGTGAAGAGTGTCAGGATGAGATCATCTTGATTATCCAGGTGGGCCCTAAATCTAACAATAAATGTCCTCATTAGAGATATGCAGAGGAGAGACTCACAAGTGAGAGGGGAGAGGCCTTGGGAAGATGGAAGCAGGAACAGACTGATGCAGCCACAAGCCAAGGAGTGCCCGGGGCCACTGGAAGCCGGAAGAGGAAAGGGAAGATCTTCCCCGGAATCTGTAGAGGGGCACGGCCCAGCTGACACCTTGACATTGGACTTGTGGCCCTCAGAACTGTGAGAGGATGAATTTCTGTGTTGTTGGCCACGAGGTTTATGGTGGTTTGTCACAGCAGTCCTGGAAAACAAGTGACATCCATAAATGGCTGAAAACTGAAAGGAGGGGAAGGGGAAGGGACAGGTGAAGGCAGCAAGTGCTGTGGAAATAGATTCGTCCTGTCTGGGCCTCTCAAACCTAAGCTGGCCTCACCAACAACGGCACGGTAGTCACTGTATTCCCAGCGTGTCATCTCAACACTCCTCCAAACCTTCGCCCCCAAGTCACTTGACTCAACCTCCACATGGCTTGCTGGAAAGCCAGCTGGGAGCAGAACTCTTACCTCCAAGCAGGTGCCCCATATATACCACCCCAGACCCCTAAGAGGCTGAAATTGGAGTCCCCAGTCCCTCCCTGGTTGGGCTCTGTGACACCCATAGGAAAAAGAGTGGAAAATCCCACAGAATTCCTGTGTGATCTCCGTGAGGTGAAGTCCTGCCTCTCCTGACCCACCCAACCCAAATGGAAGTCAAGTGATGGCAGCAAGGGACACCCCAGCTCCCCTGCAGGAAACAGGATTTGCCCCGGAGGTGGCTTTTTCCCAAATGCCCAGCCTGGCACTGCCCAGGTTGGGTCTAACAGAGGCTTCCCTCCAAGGCCAAGAGTCAGAAGGCCAGCACTGCTCCCTGCCCCTCTGGGCTGCAGTGACAGCAGGTCTCCCCAGCATCCTGCCGAGTCTCTGCCCTCCTCCAGGCATGAACCAGGGTCTGCAAAGCTAGGCCAACGTGGGACTGGTCTTCTCCAGGCTAATCCAGCTGAACTGCCCCCTCTGAATTAGAAGGGGCCTCAGGGCCCACGTCTAATTGGACACTCACAATGACCAGAAAATCAGGAAGAATGAACCCCAAACTACTCATAAATGCCTGATTCTCCACTCTACAAGGAGGCCCTGTCCAAAAACAGATGGGCAAGTGACAGGCCCTTTTCCCAACCTCCTCGAGGGACGATGCCCTGGTGACACCACACATTCCTTCTTACCCAGACACGGTTACCTCATGCACCCAGAATTTCCTACAAAGAGGAAAAAGCCATCCCAAGCCCATCTCAGGAAACATGGCCTCTAGCCAGAGAGGCCACAGTCTGAGAGGTCCAGGATCCTGCCACATGGCCCCCAGAAGGCTGGGGAAACTCTGGGCTCCAAATCCACATCCCCCACCTGAAAGCAAAACCCCACTAATTTTGAAAAGAATTTCCTACCCTCAGAGTTTCTGTCTCTCTTTGATTCTTTACACTTTAAGAAAATATCTTTTGCATTTATCCTTTCACCTGGAGACACACGCCTCCCAGGGAAGTACCCTCCCAGGGAAGCACCAATGCCTGGGCCCGTGGCCTATGCCCCAGCCAGTACCATCCAGACCCTTTGCCAGCCAGCAAGGGGGCGAACAGATCCCCCAGACGTGGACTTGAAGCTGCAGGCTGTGGTGTGAGATGTAGTTCTTGGGTCAGAGAAAGCCAGGGATGTGCCCAAGGCAGGCATCTCATCTCCTCCTCCTGCCACTCATCTTGGCCTGTCAGCGGCTCATCATGAAGGGGTCAGGAAGGGGCCCTGAAGGCACACTCTCTGCCACCTGGATGGTCCCATGAGCAGCTGGAGTCCCTAAATCCGGCATCCTAGCGGTCACTAGGCTCTGCAGCCACTTGTCTTTGATCCAAGTTAGAAATGAGTTTGAAATGCTCCAGCACTAGTAGCAGTACTCTTATTTTTTTAATTTTCATTTTTTGTTTTGAGGCAGGGTCTCACTCTGCAGTAGTGCAATCATAGCTCACTGTAGCCTGGAGCTCTTGGACTCAAGTGATCCTCCCATTTCAGCCTCCCAGATAGCTGGGACTACAGGTGTGCACCACCACACCTGGCTAATAGCACACTTAAAAGCTAATATTTGCATCTCCTCCTAGCCAGTCCACCCCACTATCTCTACTCTTTTCTGGGCAGTAAGCTTAGAGGGATCTACGTGGTGGCCCTGGGCTCCGGCCCTGGCTCAGTCATGGTAGCTGTGCAGGCAGGCCTGGGTCATGGGTCCAAATGGTGGCCCATGTACCATATGTCTGAAAAATTAAACATTATAAATCAAGCAAATGAACTGTTCAATAAAGTATGTTCCATGTTCCTACTTTGACATATATGACCTGTGAGGCTGGATTTGAATTCAGGATTCTAAGGCTCTGCACAGTTCTACTGAAGAGCACAGCAGTGTAAGAAGAGTTCACCCTGGCCATGGCCTGGCCTCTTTCATGTCCCCCAACAATTCTGTCTGGCATTGCAGGGGGTCTTGTGTGCATGCACACAGACACTCTGCACGAAGTCCAAGTCCCATCCATACGTCCACAAAGACCTACCACTTGATAGCTCCTGCACCTATATGCTGTAGTCTCAGGTCACTTTTGGGGGGACACACCTAGAAGGGAGACCAACATGGGCCCTGGGAGGAGGCTCCATGCCATTTGGGCAGAAAATCCAGGGCCTGGCTGGGCGTGGTGGCTCGTGACTATAATCTCAGCACTTTGTGAGGCTGAGGCGGGAGGATTGCTTCAGCCCAGGAGTTCCAGACCAGCCTGAGTAACAAAATGGGATCCATCTAGACCAAAAAAAAATTTTTTTAATTAGCTGGGCATGGTGATATGTGCCTGTGGCCCCAGCTACTCAGGAGGTTGAGGTGGGAGGATTGCTTGAGCCCAGGAGGTCAAGGCTGAAGTGAGCTATGATTACACCACTGCACTCCAGCCCAGGCAACAGAATAAGACTGTATCTAAAAAAATACAAAAAAATCCAGGGCCCCAGGGACATGAAATATGGCCCAGAAGGCCTCAGGTCCTGGGTAGACATGATCCCACATCCCCAAGACTCCTCAGTCTGTGGGGAGGGACCCGGCCAGAGCAGGGCCAGAGAAGGGCCCTCTACAGTACTGGGTGCAGGGCAGGGCCCCTCACTTGCGAGGGTCTAGGGCTGTATTGGTATGACCTTGGGATGCTCTCAATGTGTGAGTCTGCTCAGGCTGCTATCACAAAACATCACGGACTGGGTGGCTTAAACAGAAATGTATTCTCATAGTTCTGGAGCCTGGAAGTTCAAGATCAAGGTGTCAGCAGCGCTGGTTTCTCCTGCACCCTCTCTTTGACTCACCTTCTCGCTGCGTCCTCATGACCTTTTCTCTGTGCATAAGAACTTCTGACATTTTCCTCTTCTTCTAAAGACCCCAGTCGTATCAGATTAGGGCCCCACCCTTATGACCTATGACTCATTTAACCTTCATTACTTCTTTAAAGACCCTACTTCTAAATATAGTCACACTAGGGGTTAGGACTCCTGCGTACATATTCTGGGGAAGACACAATTCAGTCCATAGCACTCAACCTCCCTAAGCCTCAGTTGCCTCATCTGTGAAAAGGAGATGTTAATAAGGCTTGCTCCGTGAAGATGGTGTGACAATTAACTGGAATAAAGCAAATAAATGCCCAGCCCAGTGCCTGAAGCATAGTAAGTTAAGTAAGCACTGCTGTGTAACAAATGACTCCCAGGCTTAGTGACCCAAGACAACCCCCATTCTATCTCTCACAATTTTGTGGATTGGAAGTTTGGGCAGGGCTGGGCTGGGCGATTGTTCTGCTCCTCATCGCTCTAGGACAGCCCCTTGGTGTCTAGAAGGTGACTCGGCTGGTTTGAAGGAGCTTCACTCACGTGTCTGTTGCATTGGTGGGGACAGCTGGGATATTGATCAGAGTGCCCACACATGGCCTCTTCAGGATGACCACCCCACGGTAGTCAAACTTCTTACAAAGGTTTTATTATCTCTTAACTATTATCTATTAGTTAACATATAAATACACATTATATAAATATATGTAAATATATAAATATTAACTATTATCATTTTTCAAACACGGAAGGTAAAAAACGGGAGCCCATGAGGGTGGTGAAACCCCTGTGGTCTTTGACATCTGGAAGAGGAAAGGGTTAGTTTTTTTGTACTTTTAATGTGCAGAGCCTCTCCCCTCTCTCATGACTCTACTACCTTGCCCATCTCACATCCAATTTCAGGGACCCTTGCATCACACAAGTTAAATTTCAACTCAGTTGAAGTTCCTGTTGAGTGCTGCCTGTCAAAAGCTGTTGGTGGAAGACACAGTGACTTGAGAGTAGCTCTGCCTTCCCTCCTGAAGCTCGCGTCCAGCCCAGGGAGTAGGAAGATAAGCAGTGGTGTGCTGGTAGCCAGCTTTCTGGGGGATGAGAGGACCCTGATTTGAAACATTTGCTGATCTCCCTGGCATAAATCCACAAGGACTGATTTCAAACTGCCAAAATGACTTCGATGAACCCGAAGTTGAGAAGAGATGCCCAAAACTGGCTCTTGCATGCTGGTGCGGGCTTGTTCCAAGGATGGAAAGAAGGCAGGGTCTGGTAAAGGTCAAGCATAAACTGCAGGAGAGAGTGAGTCCAGCTGGGGGTAGGATCAGGAGGAGGAGGCTTGGAGGATGGGTAGAAATTACTAAAGGAGGACGCTCCAAGCAGGTGGAACAGCTTTAAAAAAGACCCAGAGGGCTGGGTGCAGTGGCTCACGCCTATAATCCCAGCACTTTGGGAGGCGGAGGCGGGCAGATCACGAAGTCAGGAGATCGAGACCATCCTGGCTAACACGGTGAAACCCTGCCTCTACTAAAAACACAAAATATTAGCTGGGTGTGGTGGCACATGCCTGTAATCTCAGCTACTCAGGAGGCTGAGGCAGCAGAATCACTGGAATCCGAGAGGCACAAGTTGCAGTGAGCTGAGATCACGCCACTGCACTCCAGCCTGAGCAACAGTGCGAGACTCCATCTCTTTATTTATTTATTTATTTATTTATTTTTTAGAGACGGGGTTTCACCATGTTGGCCAGGATGGTCTCCATCTCTTGACCACGTAATCTGCCCGTCTCGGCCTCCCAAAGTGCTGGGATTACAGGTGTGAGCCACCGCGCCCGGCCAAGAGACTCCATCTCAAAAAAAAAAAAAAAAAAAAAAGAACCAGAGGCAGGAAACCCCAACGTATACAAAAGGACAGTGAGGGGCAGGGTTTGGAGTGAACAGTACATGAAGGATGGCTAACGATCATGCCACTGCCGTCCAGCCTGGGCAACAGAGGAAAAAAAAAAAATCTGGCTGGAAAAGGCAAGGTGGGCTCTAATGACGAAGGGACTTAAGAGCAAAGCTGGGGGGTTAATACTTGTTAAAAGATAAACTTTAGACACATTTAACAAAGTTTAATTGAGCAAGGAAGAATTCTCGAATCAGGCAGCTCCCCAAACTGGAATAGGTGGAGACACTTCAGTGCTGCCACGCGGTCAGAGAGGATTTCTGGACAGAAAAAAGAAAGCCGCAGAAGAAGGAAGTGTGGCACAGAAACAGCTGGACTGGTTACAGCTGGGAGTTTGCCTTATTTAACCGTTGGCCGCTTGTGATTGGCTGAAACTGGGTGATTGGCACAAGAGTAGGTTACAGTCTGCTTACACATCCAGCTAGGTTACAGTTCACTGTGTCTGGAGAAGTCTTTAGGCCTGATTTACAAGATACAGCTTTAGGCAGAACCTCACGTACTTAATTTACTAGGGAGGGCCTCAGAAGGCTTTTGAGCAGGGATTGACACGATCTAGAAAGATTAAGCAGGCGGCAGGCTGGAGGGTGCGCTGGAAGTGGGGTGCGCTGGAAGTGGGGTGAACTTGGAAAGTGGGACCCCCTGAAAGGAGACGAGGAGATGGGACTGCCGATGAAGCAGAAGAGAGCGGGCTCAGCTGCGCAGATTGGCTCTAAAGTGGAGATGTCACAGGCTGTGGGCTGCAAGCCAGGATGGGGGATGATTTGCCCTGAGGAGCTGTTCTCCCAGGAAATCGGAACTCTTCATGGTCAAGTCCTGATAAGTTTTGGTCCCCAGACAAAGGTTTCCAGTGGCAGCTCCTGGGAAGAATCTGGAAGCTGGGGACTTCCCCAAGGTCTTCTCTCCAGTAAGAAGCCCCCTGCAGCCACCGCACAGACCCTTCAGGCCTCAGGTCCCTCTTGGGCCCGTTTCCACTGTGACATAGGGAAGCCAGGACAGAGAAAGCACAGGGTGAGTTTGAGCTTGAGGTGCATGGAGCTGGTAGATCAGTGCTTTGTTCCTGTGTCCCCTCCCCACCCCCGGCACTGTCCTGAATGACACCTGTGTTCCTTCCACGTGTGCCATGCTCTGCAGCTCATCTAGTGCATCTGGAGGCAGCATCCCACAATCCATGCACATCCTGTCTGAGAGTCGCTATTTACAGGCCCATTTCACAGTGAAGGAGCTGAGGCCCAAAGAGGTGAGGGACTTCAACAGGCGGTATGTGGCAGAATGACGGCTCACAGGGCCTATCCAATGCTTGTGCCTTGCGAGGTCCAGCCTATCTGGGGACACAAAACTTGCACTCGCAAAATAACTGGAGGGAAATAAATAAAAGCTCTTTCTGGGGTCTTTTTCAGCTCAACAACCCTGATAATCCTGGCTCTAAAAAAAAAAAAAAAAAAGAAGAGCCCCTTGGGGAACCCCTCCAGGGCAACCTATTTCATCTCTAAATGTTTATTACACAAACATATCTCTTACCCTTGATCCAAATGAAATCACTGCCATTCATACGTAACCAGGATATAACTGGGCCATGCTGGGGCCCATCTGAACACAGAGTGGCATTTGAGTAAACACAGACCTCTCCCAAGCCCTGAAAACCTTTTTTGCCTCTTGAGCAGGCAAACAGGAGGAGAAGAAAGAGCGAGGAGTGGGGACCCATGTGTCAACCCACCGTCTGCCCACTGCAAACTTCTTACAGAGTCCTTTTGTCCATCTCTGTCTCCAAAGCCCACGCCACAGGGCAGGGGCTCATCCTCCCCCTCCCCCTCAAATTCTCCAGCCCTGCTAGCATCCTGTCTCCCTCCCCCTTCTCCCTCCTCCCCCTCCTACACACCCTCTTCCAGAGGTTTCCCTTCTGAGAGTACCTCTAGGGGCTTTCTTTTGAAAATCAAGGTAGCCCATTACCCCACTTAGCACCACAAAGGGCTGGGTTAGGAAGCAGGTGCAGAGCTTTCTCAGGGCCCAGGGAGAGGGGAAAGTGTGGAAGTCCTTTCTTTCTCCTGGCGTGGTGAAAAAGATGCTGAGCGACAGCTAAGGGTACCTGGACTTAGTTCAGTCATTAAATGTGCGACCTTGAGTAGGTGATTTAACTCTTGGACCTAAGAATAGAAACTGGGTATAGTGGCTCCTCCCTGAGGAGGGTACAGGGAAGGAAGACACTGTGAACTTTGAACTGGCTAGGTTTGGAGCTGAACAGTGGTTCCTGCCAATGGCACAGCCTTAATCTGATCATAAGGAAACAGACAGAGCATTTCCCGAAACAACGGGTCCTTTAAAATGCCAAGGTCATGAAGGACAAAGAAAAAAGACCAAGAGACAATACAGTGGAGGGCAAGATGTGATTCAGGATTGAATCCTTGACTCGGGGAGGGAATTTCTATAAGGGACTGTACATCAGATAGTAGCTATGAGTCAGTGTTGTATCTCTTTAATTTGATAAATTGCACCAAGGGTATGTAAGAAGATGCCTTCATGTTTAGGAGATAGACGCTGAAATATGTAAGGATAAAGGGGCAGGAGGCCTCCAACTTTCTAAAGTGTTTCAGACATTAATAACAGTTTGAGTATATATGTATGTGTGAGTGTGTGTATATATACACACATATATATAAGAGAGAGAGGCAAATGTTAACAACTGGGAAATCTGGATGATTTTTGTCTCGCTTTTGTAAGTTTTTTCTAAGTGTGAAAGTATTTCAAAACAAAGTTAAAAAATAAAAATGGAAAAAAGCAGCGATACATAAGCGCTCTGAGGTTATGAATTTTAATCAGTTAAAGAAGCTTATTGTTATTCCTTCATTTATTCAACAAATACTGGCTGAGCTCCTACTCTGTGTGAGACACCGTGCTAGGTGTCAGGACACAGGGAACAAAAGGCCGCGCCTAGCCGACCAGGTTGCGTCTGCAGTGCATTCCAGGGGCCTCCCCATAACCCCCAACCCCTCCCACTTTGAGACCCAGGTTCTCCTTGCCCTAGAGGCCAGTCTGTCGCTACTGCCAAGGGGCCCTTCCTCAGAATTGCCCTCGCCTGAAGAGACCCAGTTTGACCAAGCTTATGCCCTCCTGCTATCCAAGGTCCGGTCATTCAGGTTCTCTTGCCTGGACTGGAATAACTCCAAAGACTATCCCAGCTTCAGATCTCCCACAGGGCCAGCTCCAGTCCTCACGGTGACAACATCGCAGTTCAACTTCCCTTTGCCCAGAAGCACTCTCGGAAAACTTCCTGCGCTCTGTCTTAGAGTTAGTGTCCGAGGGACATGGTCATTACAGAGTCCCAACAGGAAACAAATGTCACAATCAAGTTAAGAGAATTGAGATGACATTAAACGGACTGTTTACAAAGGTATGGGAAGGGTGTGGTAGGACCACCGGGAACAATGCAGTGACCTGGGGCTAGGAACAAGCCTTTACCAAAGGAGACAGCGGCGTGGAGAGGGCCACCGCTGGTGAAGTAAGGTCTGAAATCAGCGAAGACTCAGCCAGCCTGAGATGATCCAGCAGAGACAGAGCCACAGGAATAAACAAGTGCCCTTCCTCACTCTCCTCCTTCCCTGCTGCTACTCCTGCGGGGGGATGGGGGAGGAACATTGGCCACACCCAGCCGGAAGCCTGAAGAAGGATGAGGGTGACTCTGGGGGCGGATGGAAGACCTCAGTACAGAGTCCCATACAGCAGCACCCGGGCTTAATCCCTCTAGGAGTATCTGATAAAAGCTCTGAACTCTACCCAGGAAATGAATCATAAATACATACACACAATGTTACACTTAATTTTAAGGAATTCATGGCTGCTCTCCCAGGAAGCCCATGCACCTGAGATTAAACACCACCGTGCTATGAAGTGGTAGAAGCAGAGCCCCCAAAACATGGGTGATTGAAGGCAAGAGAAAACCGGAAAGAAAGGGAGGGGCCCTGAGGTCCTCATCTTACAGAGCTGGGAATCAGCAACTGCTGTCAGAAGAGGAAATGCTCATGCAGGAGCCAAAAATAGTCATGAAAGTTCAGACATTGGGAGTAGTGAGCTAAATGCTCCTCTTAGATATTGGGGAGTGAATAGCTGTTGTCTAAAGATGGTAACTGAGAGATGGAGGTGTAAGTATGTGATTTGGAGTCTGGAGAAAATCCATAAACAGCAATTGGCAAAAGATGTTGTCTTGTCTTGGGGGAGTAGGACTGGGAGTGAATAGGGGCAAGTACAGCAGGAGAGACACGATTGCTTTTCATCGTAAGCCTTTCTGATGTAACTCAGTTGTTGCATATGTATAACTTTGATAAGTATAATTTTTGTAAAGAAACTTTTACCTATTAGAATCTTCTAGCACCTCTGACCTCACAAGGCCTCAGAGCCAGTTCAACACACATACGCTTCCAGCAGATCGGCCTGTGCCCACCTGCAGAGCAGAAGTAGCCCTGCTTCAGCCGCCTATTTCTGAGTCACAAAATACCCTGAAACTTGGTGACTCAAAACAACAAAAATGTATCTTTTCTCTCCATTCTGTGGGTTGACCAGGACCAGGTGGTTCCTCTGCCTCGTGTACTGTCAGCTGGGACCCTGGGATGGCTAGAAGATGCAGAATGGCCTCACTCACATGGTCTGCGGAGTTGTTGACTGGCAGCCTTGGTTCCTCTCTGTGTGGGCCTCTCCACTTGGCTGATTGGGCTTCCTCACAGAATGGCAGTGAGGGTCCAAGAAGGAGCCATTAAGAAGCAAAGGCAGAAGCTGAAAATGACTGAAACCATGATACTTACATAGCATCACTTGCACTCCATTCTACTTGTCAAAAGAAGTCAAAGGCCACTTCAGGTTCAAGGGCAGGGAATTAGATTCAATCTCTGAATGACAGCAGTGGCAGAAGCAGGAAGGCTTCATGGCAGAGGGAGAAAACTCACATGACCCTCCCACTGCTCCAACAATTCTCCCACCAGCCTCACCTCCACGGACTGCCTGCTGGAGACTTCCCATCCAAACTTGTGCTTCTACACACGTCCCAGCCTCCTCAGACACATTCTCTCAGTCTTCTCTGGCCAGTATAGCCCGTGCTTCCAGACTGACATGGTCACCTTGGCTTTTGGCATTTTTATTGTTATCTTAGCCTTCATCAGGTTTCATTTTTTATTTATTTTTAAAATTTATAATCATCTTCGTTGAGAATGATTAAACAGGTTTTAAAATCCCAGGTGATATAAACTAAGTCTCCTAAAATGCTCTGTATATCCTAGTGAACCTTGTTTCCATCCCTCCCACTGAGCATTATAGTGAATGGTTGCAATCAATGTTTAAATTATGTATCTATGAATATGTAATTTATATATCCATACTTATAAGGCTGCCACATTGCGTAACTCCAGGGAGGCACTTTTATGTTACAGGCTATGCAAATGGTGTCCCCTGGAGGTATGCAGTACTAAACATGGCCTTCCTAGATATGAAGTTTGGTAAGAGCCTATCTTTTATTCTGTCTCTCGAGTGCATATTCCTTTTAGGGCAGTGGCCCTCAATCTGGCTGCACATTGTAATCACCTGGGCAGGCCACACTCCCAAGCGCTTACATCTGAATTACCTCATGGTGAGACCCAGGCATCAGTATGTTTAGAGTTCCCTAGGTGATTTCAACATGTAGTCAAGGTTTAGAAACAGTACTCTCACGGGATGTGTACAGAATCTTTGAAAAGGGTTTTTTCTTTGGTAAAAGTGTAAAAATAATTGGCATTCCTGTATAGAAAGTTGCGGGAAACCTTAAAAAACAAAATAAAACAAAACCAGTTCCATGCAATGAAGAAAAACCCTGTTGAGGCTTTTCTTTTCTCCGTGAATATCCTTTGGCCCCTGCAGTCACACAGTGCAGAAAGCTTTGCTGGGCTTCACCCTGCCTCCCACTTCAGGTGGGAAGTGGGGAGGGAGCATGGGGTTGCTGCTGGTGAACTTTGCTCTTCCTTCTGGCTTTAGGCCAAAAACGTGAAACATATTTGTTTGCAGAGATTGTCCTGTTCCTCCCTTAAACAACCTTTCCTGGCCCAGCGAACACTGTAGGACTTAGCTGGATCAATGTCATGGTCTGTACCTTCTGTGGCCTAAGCTGGCTCCAGACGTTGGCGAGAGAACTGTATTCGCCTTGCTGGGCCTCGGCCCTGCCCTCTCCATGGGGCATCTCCATTGCAGGACCCTGACTGACGGCCAGGCCTCTGCACCTCCATTCAGTCATTATCCAGAGCGACTGCCCGCAGCGCAGCCCCAGGTCTTCCTCCTCATTTGGTTGGGCCCCTTGTTCCTGACCGGATGTCTAGTCTGTTTCTCCTCTTCCTCTCCTAGAAACTTGCTCGCTCCTTTGGGAACTCTGAGCCTCAGACCTGGCAGAGCAGGACATTACCCACTGGCAACATCCAGCTGGCCCCATCGCTGACCACCAACAACTTTGGGAAATTTGGTGCCTTATCTTGACCGTGGGCTTGACCTGCAATTGCTGCGCCATCAGAGAGAACCTTCCTCAGCAGCCAGCCCCGGGGTTCCTCTGCTCCCACCTCCACCCTGGCTCTGGCCCCTCCTTCTGTGGTGTGAGGGATTCACGAGCACATTTGCTCTCTCCACCAATGTTTACTGAAAGCCAGTTATGCACCAGGCATGGCACTTGGTACCTACATTAGAAGAGCTTCCTCCCTCCTGGAGCAGAGAGGGAACATGGTGTCCCCGAGAGGGGCATTACCAGGTGATAGGACCCTGCCTGGGATTTGGGGACCGCTTCCCAGTGGAAGGGGTACTGGGAGCCAAGACATGCAGGATAATGAGAAGCTGATGGGGTAAGGGAGCAAAAGCTTTCCAGAGAGAGGGAATGGCACATCCGAGGGTCCGTGCAGACGCTGGAGGGAGGCCATTGTGATGGGGTCTCTCTAAGCCAGAGAGTAGAACCAGGTGAGGCTGTGAGGTGGGCGGGATCCTGCAGGCCAAGCAAGATCTTAGTTGGCCTTCCGAGAGCCTTCCAAGGTTTCTAGGCAAGAGGGTGACACAATCAGACACTATCAAGCTACAGATCAAACTATCCAGCTACAGACGCAGGCGCCACCATTCAGTACACCCCTTGTGTCATCTGTGGAAGGGGACACACACTGGGGATATGATTGGTTGCCGGGAAGGGAACTGGGTCACCCACTGCGGAGCAAGAGAAGAAGAAGCAGTCTCATATGTGTCTATTTGCACACCTTCTTGGCCAGGCATGGTGGCTCACTCCTGTAATTCCACTGCTTTGGGAGGCTGAGATGGGAGGATTGCTTGATGTCAGGAGGTCAAAACTAGCCTAGGTGATACAGAGAGACCCCACCTCTAAAAGAATAAAAAATAATTAGCTGAGTGCATTGGCATGCATCTGTAGTCCCAGATACTCAGGAGGCTGAGGTAAGAGGATCACTTGAGCCCGGGAGTTCAAGGCTGCAGTGAACTACGATTGAGTCACTGCACTCCGGCCTAGAGGACAGAGTGAGACCCATCTCTAAAAAGGACACACATGCACACAAATAGAATAAAAATGATTATTCCTGTCCCTTCAAAAAAGCTTAACTTTGCTATAGTTTGAAGATTTGTCTCCTTTGAAATTCGTCTTAAAACTTAATTCCTAATGTGGCAGCACTAAGAGGTAGGGCCTTTAAAAGGGGATTGGATCATGAGGGCCATTCATGTATTAATAGGTCCTTGGGTTATCACAGTAGTGGATTGTTAAAAAGTCAGCCTGGCTCTTTCTCCTACCTCTGCATGAGACTCCCTGCAGCACTCAGGACTCTGCAGAGAGGCCCCAACAGCAGGCAGGCCCCACCAGCAGGCAGGCCCTCACCAGCTAAAGCTCCTCAGCCTTGAACTTCCCAGTTCCAGAATTGTAAGAAATAAATTTCATTTCTTTACAAATCACCCAGTTTCAGATATTCAGATACAGCAACAGAAAACAGACTAATACAAATCCGAATCTTTTCCTGAAGAGCAATCAGTCAAATCCAAATTGAGGCACATTCTGCCAAACAAATGGCTGAATGCTTTGAAGTACCAGGGTCACGAAAGACAAGACAGGCCCAGAGGTGGCTCCAGGTGAGAGGAGCTTGGGTGGAGGCACGAAGGAGGGAGGCAGGCCCTGGCTGGGTCCTGGATAAAAAGGGACATGGACACGACAAGGACAACTTGCAACATTCGGACATGGCCATGTAAAGAGACCAGTCTTGTATCTACATTAAATTCATTGAGGGTGGTCATGGTTTTGTTCTTGTGTGAGAAAATGCTTGCTATCTTAGAAGAGACATCTGGAAATATCTGGATAAAATGTCAAGATATCTGCAACTGTTCTCAAATATGTAAAGAAACAACAAGGCCTGGTGCAGTGGCTCACAAGTGTAATCTCAGCACTTTGGGAGGCCAAGACAGAGCAATCACTTGAAGCCAGGAGTTTGAGACTAGTATAGGCAACATAGTGACACCCCGTCTCTACAAAGAATAAAAAAATTAGCCAGGCGTGGTAGTGCACATCTGTATTCTTGGTTACTCAGGAGGCTGAGGCAGGAGGATCGCTTGAGCCAGGAGTTCAAGGTTGCAGTGAGCTATGATCATGCCACCATACTCCAGACTGGGAAACAGAGTGAGACTCTGTCTCTAAAAAGTAAATAAATAAATAAAAAGAAGAGGAAAGAAAAAAAAGGAAAGAAAGAAGATGGAGTAGGGGGAGAAAGAGAAAGAAGAAAGGAAAGAAACAAACAAAAAGCCAAAGAAAAGAAGAGTGATGGGGAAGGGAGGGGAGAGAAGGGGAGGAAAGATACTGTTTTTGTTTTGTTTTTTTTTTTTTAAAAAAAAATGAATCCATTTACGTATAGCGAGATATAGCAAATGTGGCAAAATATTAACTGCTGGTAAATTTATATTCTTGCAAGTTTTCTATGGCTTAAAATTTTTTAAGATGAAAACCCTGGGAAAATTAAGATGAACATAAAATAAAAACACTTTTAAAAATAAAAACACAATTGTTTATGATTGGAAAAAAGAATCTGACCGCTGACAGATTCCAGGACCACTGTAACTTTTCATGTCTTAAGAAAAATAAATCTCTCCCATTTAGCCTGGTGGTGGGCTGATCTATCTCCACCCCTACAGATGACAGGACGTAAAAATCGCTTACTTTGGACTCCACGAAATGGGCGAAACACCGCACTGTGAAGAGGCTGGGGAAGCTACATATTCAGAGGACTCTCGGTTCTTTTCAAGCACATAGCCAGTTCCAACGGTGTAATGTCCTGACCTTTTTCACATGCCAAGCTAAAGTCATTTTTCTTTGAATAAGCTGAGATTTAGAAAAAGAAAACAACGATCCAGGTGGGCTTTAAAGAGTGAATGTTATAAAGGGCATTCCCCACCCTGGGGCTGGGGGGCAGGGTGAGGGCTGATGGCCTGGGTCACATGGTCACATGGGTTCCAATGATGGGGCTCCTATCACATACAGCAGCAGTCTCACCGGGGGAATCAGAGCCTGGACTGGCCACTACGTTGCCTTCACTCTTAGAACTGGAGACAATGAAAACTAAAACTCACTACATCTGTGGGTAGCCAACATCGTGAGCCACTGCGCCCGGCCTGTGTCTTTGTTTTTAACAAAAAGGTTTAAGCAGTTTAAAAAATTAAAAATAAAAAAAACTTATAGAATAAGGGTGTAAAGAAAGTATTTTTGCACAGCTGTACACATGTGTTTGTGTTTTAAAGTGTTGTTACAAAAGAGTCAAAAAGTTAAAACAAATTAAAAAGTTCATAAAATGAAAAAGTTACTGTAAGCTAAGGTTAATTTATTATTGACAAAAGAAAAACATATTTTCTAAATTAGCCTGAGTGTACAGTGTTTATAAAGTCTACAGTGGTGTATGGTAATGTCCCAGGCCTTCACATTCACTCATCACTCACTCACTCACTCACTCACTCACTCACTCTCACTCAGCCAGAGCAACTTCCAGTCCTGCAAGCTCCATTCATGGTAAGCACCCCATAGACATGGACACTTTTTATCCTTTATACCATATTCTTACGGTATCTTTTCTCTGTATAGATATATAAACACTTGCATTGTCTTACAATTGCCTGCAGTATTCAGGACAAGGACATACCGTTCAAGTTTGTAGCCGGGGAGTAACAGGCTACACCACATAACCTGGGTGTGTAGCAGGCCATACAATCTAGGTTTGCGTAAGTCACTCTGTGATGTTCACACAAGGAGGTTGCCTAATAATCCATTTCCCAGAACATATCCCCCCAGTAAAGGGGCACATGACTGCACACGCCAAGGAAATATTTAAGGAGCATCCGTTTCAAAATTTACATCAGTGGAGTAAAGAAGGATTATTTAAAAGATCCCAATTCGGCCAGGTGCAGTGGCTCACGCCTGTGAGCCAGCCCTTTGGGAGGCCAAAGCAGGCAGATCACTTGAGGCAAGGAGTTCAGGACCAGCCTGGCCAACATGGTGAAATCCCTTCTCTACTAAAAATACAAAAGTTAGTTGGACATGGTGGTGCACGCCTATAATTCCAGCTACTTGGGAGGCTGAGGCAGGAGAATCGCTTGAACCCGGGAGGTGGAGGTCGCAGTGAGCCGAGATTGTGCCATTGCACTCCAGCCTGGGCAACAGAGCAAGACTCCATCTCAAAACAAACAAACAAACAAACAAAAGATCCCAATTCAATAGGACAACCAAGTGGTCATCTGGGAAAAATTAAAACTGAATCCTTACCTTTCTCCTCACACCAAAATAAATTCCAGATGGATCAGAAATGTAATCCCTAAAACTAAAACCATAAAAGCATTAAAAAATAGAATATAAAAAAAAAATCTCAGAGTGAGAAAGATCTTTCTTAACATAACACAAAATCTGGAACACATTTTTTTAAATAGTAATAAATTTGATTATATAAAAAATGTAATTCAAATGTCAAATAAAAGTCGCCACACAAACAACAAAGCAAAAAAGTGTTCACAATACATGTGGTTGGCAAAGGCCAGTTTCCTTAACATATAAAGCACTTCTAGAGATCAATAAGAAAAAGAACAACAACCCAATAGGAAAAAAATGGCAAAGGATAGAGCCAAGTTCATAGATGTGGACCCACAGCTGACCTCTTTTTTGGGAGATAGAGTCTCACTCTGTCACCCAGGCTGCAGTGAAGTGCTGCAGTCTCGGCTCACTGCAACCTCCACCACCTGGACTCAAGCAATTGTCTTGCCTCAGTCTCCCGAGTAGCTGGGATTACAGGTGCACACCAGCACACCCGGCTAATTTTTGTATTTTAGTAGAGATGAGTTTCATCATGTTGGCCAGGCTGGTCTCAAACTCTTGACTTCAGGTGATCTGCCTGCCTGAGCCTCCCAAAGTGCTGGGATTACAGTTGTTGTTTTTTTTTTTTTGAGACAGAGTCTTACTCTGTCACCAGGCACCAGGCTGGAGTGCAGTGGTGCGACCTCGGCTCACTGCACCCTCCACCTCCCGGGTTCAAGCAATTCTCCTGCCTCAGCCTCCCAAGTAGCTGGGACTACGGGCACGCACCACCACGCCCAGCTATTTTTTTTTGTATTTTTAGTAGAGACGGGGTTTCACCATGTTGGCCAGGATGGTCTTGATCTTGTACCTCGTGATCTGCCTGCCTTGGCCTCCCCAAGTGCTGGGATTACAGGTGTGAGCCACTGTGCCTGGCCTGGGATTACACTTTTAATGTAAGCCACCATGTAAGGAGTGAGCCACCATGCCTGGCCCCACAACTGACTTTTAAACATAAGAGAAGATACTTGACCACATTTGTATTAAAAGCAAAAATTATAATCATGACTGTATACCAATTGCTTTCAGCTATTAGACTGGCAAAAAGTTTCATAGCACCCTGTGTTGATGAGAGTATACAGACAGACATTCTCAAATATTGCTACTGGGAGTAAAAAATCAGTACTATTACTCTAGAGGGCATTTTGACAATATTTATAAACATTTAAAATGAACATATCTTTTGGCTAAGCAATCCCACTTCTGGGATTTATCCTACAGACACATGGGCGCACATGCCAAACAATCTAGTTACAAAGCTTTCTGAGATAGCAACACTGGAAGCAACCCAAGTGCCTGGCAATAAGAAATTGGTTAAATAAATGTACCATCCTACAAGGGAATGCTAGCATCCATTTTTTTAAATGAAGCAGCACTTTATGTGCTGATAAGAAATAATCTTCAAAATATATTAACATATAGATATATGCTCTTGCTTGCATAAAATATCTCTCGGAAATGCACAGGGCACTGGCTGCCTCTGTAGCGGGGAGATGGAGACAGGGATAGAAGCCACTTCTGTTCATGTTTGATTGCATTAACATGCACATGCATTACCTATTTTTAAAAATAACATTTCAATAGCTATTATACTTGGGTAGGTCAGCCATGGCTTCCCTAAGGATAAGGTTAGTCCCTCGATTAAGGAGCCAGATGCCAAAGGGACTCCAACAGTGATTCAGGTTTGGAAACAGGGAGCCCCCGAGAGCCCAGTGGAACATGGCAGCTCCAAGGCAGAGCCAGCCTGAAATCCTGTGAATGTGCTTTAGGCCAATCAGACCTGCAGAGCAAGATGGGGTGGGGGTGAGGGTTGGGGGCTCTCTGAGCTGAGGAACCAGTGACTTCCAGGAGAAGAGTGAGGAGAAAATTCAAGGCTTTCCTCATGAAAGGAGGCAGAGCCGGCCAGGCACGGTTGTCTCATGCCTATAATCCCAGCACTTTGGGAGGCCAAGGTGGGTAGATCACCTGAGGTTGGGAGTTTGAGACCAGCCTGATCAACGTGGAGAAACCTGGTCTTTACTAAAAATACAAAATTAGCTGGGTGTGGTGGTGTATGCCTGTAATCCCAGTTACTCAGGAGGCTAAGGCAGGAGAATCTCTTGAACTCAGGAGGCAGGTGAGCTGAGATCGCACAGTGAGCCAAGATCTCACCATTGCACTCCAGCCTGGGTAACAAGAGTGAACCTCTGTCAGAAAAGAAAAGAAGAAAAGAAAAAAAAGAAGAAAGGAGAGGGGAGGGGAGGGGAGGAGAGGAGAGGAGAGGAGAGGAGAGGAGAGGAGAGGAGAGGAGAGGAGAGAAGAGGAGAGGAGAGGAGAGGAGAGGAGGGGAAGAGAAGAGGCAGAGCCAGGACAGTATTCAAGGAGGCCCCGAGAGGAGGCTGCTGAGGGGGCCTGGCAGAGCATGGAGAGCCCCTTCGCAGACAAAGACCTGGGCCCAGTCCCTGAGAAGCACTGAGGCACCCACCCAGCTGGAAGCAGGGCCCTTCGCGCTCCCACCCCGGCCACATCCACAGTTTGCTGGCATTTGCTGGCCTCCACCGCAGGCCCAACTGAATCAAGGAATTCCAAGGAACAGCCACCTCTTCCCACGCCCACCAGTCAGACCTTCCATGGCTTCCATGGACACTTGGTCATGCTGGACTCAGAAACCCACACTCTGTAAACTCACTGGTTTCTCCCCGACTGGGGTTTCCCTTTGTGTCTAAGTATTTCTTTGAGAAATGTTCGACCCTTTTTTGGTCTAGTTAAGGAGAAAGGAATTTTTCCAGAACTCAGTCAAGGATGTTGGCTCAGCTTGCTTGGGAGGGAAGGGTGATTTTAATAAGGCTGGAGGTGGCGGTGGGGACAATGTGTGACCCTCCAGGAAGTGGGACCCCACCTGGAACCAGGGTGGGCGGCTCTGGCTCCTCCTGACCTAGCCGTCTCTCCCCGGGGCCATCAGTTCTGAGCCTCATTGCCTTGGTGACCCATTTTCAGTCTCTGTTCACCCCCTCACCATCTCATGCTCTCTGGAGCCTCCTTCCAACCCCAGCACAGTCCACACACAACGTAAGTGCTCAGAAGTTGGCCTGTAGCACTGAGTTGAGGGGCCATCAGCCTCCATGGGCCCTGGTGTCTCATCGTCGTTCCTCCATGGCTGTCTCCACCCCTCTTCCAGAAGAGCTGTTGAGAAATAGAACTCTTCGACACCACCACAGCTAAAGTTGCTGAAAGCAGCTCTGAGGAGTGAATCCCACAGAGCCCTACGCCCCTCTAGATTCCTGGGGCTTCTTGTCTCATGGAGTCTGCAGAGCCCGTGTCCAGATCCCTCATCCCAGACCCTACCCAGCATTGGTCTCCTCCACGTAGTGTTCTTGCTCCCACTGCGCGCTGACTTTCTGCCAAACCATTTCCCTCCTGGCTTCAAACTTTTGTCGGGAAAGAGATGAAATCAGCACTTGGAGAGCTGGAAAGGGAAAAACAGCTGTTTTTCACAAAATGAGGAGGGGAGGGGGAGCAGCACAGCTGGATGTTGGTGGGAAAGCCAGAGTCTGGTGGGAACACACAGCTCACAGCAGGAGAGACACACACACACACCTAGAGGGGCCGAGTGGCACCGGCTCAGGGGCTTGCTTGCCGATGGCACCTTGTTCTGTGTTCTTCAGACACGGACACATCGCGTCTCCACGTTAACCATCCTAGGGCTATAGAGATTTTCTCCATTTTAGAGACGTAGGCACAAAAAAAGATTTCTCTTTCCTCTGAGTTCTCCTATAAGAATAATTATAGTGCACGTGTGTGGGACACAGTAGAGAGCGGTGGGGCTTGTGGCATCAAGGCCACCAGGTGAAATTGCTCAGGTTGGGCGGACTCTGTGGCATCTTGCAACTGTGGCCGTGTGGTGATGTGGGGCTCTGATAACAAATACGATTTTTCAAGAGGATCCAGGGTCTGGATTTTTGTGTAAAAATTACCTGAGATTTAAACATTGGCAACTAATTCGGAAGCTCTACAGTATGGTGCAGTCAGTGCTAAACTGTGGGCCAAGCAAAACTGTCTGTGGGTAGAGCTGGGCTGAGCACTGGAATTGGAGGCCTCCGGTTTATGGGTGAGAACTGACATGTGTATCCCAGACAGGAGCAGGCATTTTTGGCATTCCACCCATACCCCAAATCCCTAGCTCCCTTTTTTGTGACCCCTCCAGCTCTGAAGTGCTTTCACTTCCTGCAGCGTGCACCTCACTTAGCTCATGGCATAACATGTTTCTTCTTTTTTTTTTTTTTTTTGAGACAGAGTCTCGCTCTGTCGCCCAGGCTGGAGTGCAGTGGTGCGATCTTGGCTCACTGCAACCTCTGCCTCCCAGGTTCAAGCAGCCTCCCGAGTAGCTGGGACTACAAGTACACACCACCACACCCAGCTAATATTTGTATTTTTAGTAGAGATGGGGTTTCACCATATTGGCCAGGCTGGTCTTGAACTCCTGACCTCATGATCCGCCCGCCTCAGCCTCCCAAAGTGCTGGGATTACAGGCGTGAGCCACCGTGCCTGGCCATAACCTGTTTCTTACCATTCCACTTTTCACCTGCCTTCCTTAATAACTTAATAACTCTAATATAATAGTATTTTTTTTTTTGAGACAGAGTTTCACTGTCTCCCAGGCTGGAGTACAGTGGTGTAATCTCAGCTCACTGCAACCTCCGCCCCCCGGGTTCAAGCGATTCTCCTGCCTCAGCCTCCTGAGTAGCCAGGACTAAGGTGTCTGCCACCACACCCGGCTAATTTTTTTTATTTTTAGTAGAGACAGGGTTTTGCCGTGCTGGCCAGGCTGGTCTTGAATTCCTGACCTCAAGTGACTCTCCCGCCTTGGCTTCCCACAGAGCTGGGATTACAGGTGTGAGCCACCGTGCCCGGTCTAATATAATAGTATTTTAAAATATCAGTGGCTTATCAGGCACGATGCTAGGTGCTTGACATAAATATTTGCTTAAAATCAACACATCTAAGGAAGATCACATTAATGCTTCATTTACTAAATGTCTAATGGTTTTTGAGTTGTAAGTAAAGGTTTCAAAAGCCTGATCAATTTATATATACATAAAATTAACATATTTACATCCTCTGAAGCAGGTAATGGGATTGTTCACATTTAATGTATAAGAAAAGTGAGGCTCAAAGAGATCTGGTCACAGCTTATAAGTGGTATTTCTTGCAGCTCTTCTCCAGAGGGCTCCCCCAACCTTGCTCAGAGGGACAGAGGGCCCAAGGTCCCTAGAAATTTGCATTCTCCTCCCACACCTGCAATCCTTGTCCAATGGCTCATGGGCACAAGAGTTTGAAAGCCCAGCTCCCTTGCCTGGGGTTAAGATAACTGAAGTGTCACCTGCATTCAGCACTCACCTGCCAGATCAGGCTGAAGCCGTCATCTGTAGGACGTTGCCTGCGATCACCCCTGGCTTGGCTTCCTCTCTACCCCAGCCTGCTTCCTTCAGCCCCTTCCCAGTTTTCCCCGGGAGCAATTCCTTAATAAATCACAGGCACTCAAGTCCTTGTCCCAGATCTGTTCTAGAGGAATCCCCACTTAGACACAGCCGAGGCTAGTGGACAACTTCTTTCACGGTGGAGAAAGGATCATTCTGACAGGGGCTGGTAAAATTGTTTGAGAGCCTCAGAGGACAGAGGAAATAAAAGGACATTGTTTTCTCTGAAAACCAAGTAGGATGCTTGAGCCTCTCCTGCAGCCAATCTGCTCTCCCGCCCCACCCCTTCCTCCACACATCACCCCTCCATATAGATGTGTGGTTGCTCCCAAGCATCTTTCCACCCCTCCCACTGTGCTGGTAACCATGAAGATGGTTTGTGTCTGACCCTGCCCCAGCCCCAGGGTCCTGATGGAGTAAGTCCGAGCCACCTTGCCATAGTGGTTGGTACAAATAACCCAGACTGAAGTCACTTCTCATATGAGATTCCCATGGAGCACCACAGGGATTGGCCCAGAGGCTGGGAACACGGATTCAATCTCGAGGGCGTGCAAGCTTGGAACATGGTGAAAGCCAGCAGAAAATAAAGTGGATCTACAGAAATGGGCACAAGAGAAGTGACAGGAAAGGACACCAGAGCCCAAACCTGGCTTCTGTTTCTTGTCAACAAAAGCATTCTGACAATTCTCAGGACTCCCAGAGATCTGTTGTATGTTTTGGAAATTCACAGAGCGCCTAAGACTGAGCAGAAATACAGAGGAAGGAGACTCTGGCCCAGTGTGGCTGGTAGATGCTCACAGGGAGAAGCACAGGGTCTGCCCCGGGGTGCTGTGTGCTTCTGCAGAAGGGCCAGCCCTGCCACAAACATGAACACCCATTGCCTGATCCCTGCGGCCCCGGTCAGCTGGTCACTAAATGAAAGCCTTGTGTCTACTGTGCGTAATGGGCTCACCAAGTGCATCCGATACGGCAGTGAACTCAAGGACCTTGCAATCTAGTTAAAGGGACCACATTGGCTGCATAGGGTGGGGGTAGGGGCATGGTTTTGGGGTCAGATGGACCTGGGTCTGGGTACCACCAAATCTCTCTGGGCCTCCAGTTCCTTATATGTAAATGAGAGATAATGCCATTATCTACACCATAATGATGTGTTGACTTTTTAAAAATATATTTTTATAATTAATCAGGCTTTTGAAACCTTGACTCGCATAGAATTCAGAATCATTAGACATTTTGTAAATGAAGCATTAATTTGATATTCCTTAGATGTGCTGACTTTTAAACAAATATTTATGTCAAGTACTCAGCATCATGCCTGATGAGCAATTAATATTTTAAAATATTGACTATTATATTAGAGTTATTATTAATGAAGGCAGGTGAAAAGTGAAGTGGTAAGAAACAGCTTGTGCTATGCCCTAAGTGAGAGACACA
Source organism: Cacajao melanocephalus (assembly GCA_963573385.1). Lineage (NCBI taxonomy): Eukaryota > Metazoa > Chordata > Mammalia > Primates > Pitheciidae > Cacajao > Cacajao melanocephalus. Next base: position 75,600 of record CAUYLG010017612.1, on the reverse strand, counting down.
GACAAGGGGGAGGTCTTTGCAATTGGTGGTCTAGAAAACTTAGGAAGAGACAGGCTTGTGTCTGCTTTAAAACAGGGGGTGAGGGAGAACTGATGCTGTTACTTCTGATCAGAGAAGTGCTGGGAGTCACATGAAGAAAGAGGGTTTGCATGGGCAGGACTCCATTACCAAAAGGAGCTTCAATCCCAACATGGCTTTCATTCCAAGGTCTTTATTCAGAAGTCTGATTTGAAGGATAAGAATCAGGGAAATGTCTTGGCTCCCATGTTAGTGTATGTGATGGAAAGAGACAGGAACTGGCATTTACTAGACCTCTACAATGTACCAGGCCCTGTGCTAGGTGTTTTTATAAACAATGTATCTGTCAGCTATTCCCACAATAAAGCTGTGTAACAAAATTCATGGCATACAGCATCTGCAGGTTACATGGAATTTGACTGACCTAAGTGGGGCTCAGCTGGGCCTGACACCAGGCCATGGGATGGGTTCAAATCTGCTTACTATGTTTCTTATACTTCTAAAAGCAGCAGCTACCTAAAAAATGATTTTCTGCAATAATGGCAAAAAAGTGCAGGAGCCAGCTTAACAGCACAAGCCCACTCAAGCCTTCACTTACATCATGTCTGTCAACATCCTATTAACCATAGCAAGTCAGTAGCTAAGGCCAAAGCTAAGGGACCTTAAGTACACCCTGCCACCTGAGGCCATAGCAAGGGTGTGGACATCTAATATTAATGCTACTACAGGGAACTGAAAATAGGGAAATTATTATTCTATTTTCTATAGAAGCTGTTTTATTCTATCCTCTTCAACAACCCCAACAGGCAGCCATTATTAACCCCAATGTAGAGATTTTAAAAACCCAGGCTTGGAAAATGCCACAGTAATTTAGAATGTCTAAGCCACCAAACTAAGATTTGTGCCTTGTCTGCTTGGCTCCAGAAACTGGGGTCTTCTGCCATTCTGGACAGCCTATTAAATTGAAAATTTGCATTTAAAACCATCCATCTGTGGGCAACAGTGACCTATCACAAACCACCATCTCCCTAAAGCAAGAGAAGGACTTGAGCACAAGTAGGTGATTTGGGAGGTGATCTCAGGAAGCGCCATGGAGAAACGTGGAAGAGAAACAAGGAAGAGAAGCCAAGAAAGGGGCCTTTCTGGAGCCAGTTACTGCTGTGGGAAGCTGGGCACCGAGGACGGGGTGACCAACAGAAGAGGGTCACACACTTCAGAGTTGTTGAAACCAATAGGCGGAGAGCTGGGGTCCTTGTCCATCAACTCCCAGCAGCCACTGAGAAGCACCACCCTGGTTCACTGCGTCTCCATCTAAAATCACCTGGGAGTTTGTTGTTGTTGTTGTTGTTTTTGAGACAGAGTCTCACTCTGTCACCCAGGCTGGAGTGCAGTGGTGTGATCTCGGCTCACTGCAACCTACCTCCGCCTCCCAGTTTCAAGCGATTCTCCTTCCTCTGCCTCCAGAGTAGCTGGGATTACAGGCGTGTGCCACCACACTCGGCTAAAGTTTGTATTTTGAGTAGGGGTTTCATCATGTTGGCCAGGCTGATCTCGAACTCCTGACCTCAAGTGATCCACCCACCTCGGCCTCCCAAAGTTCTGGGATTACAGGTGTGAGCCACCGCACCTGGCCGAGTTGTTTTTTTGTTGTTTTTTGTTTTTTTTGTGTGTGTGATGCCTGTGTCTCACCTCCAGTGATATTGAGCTGATGAGGCTGTGCCAGCCTGAGCATGGGACTGGTGAAATCTCCCCCAGTGACCTGTTGAACATGGTAGTTTGGAAGCCCTGGTCTAGCTGGTTCCTCAGATCCCTCTGAGCCTACAAGTTTGGGGCCCCTTTGAACAAGTTCAGCTGAAGATGGAAACCCTGAGAAAGTGGCCTGTGCAGCTGGAGATAAATCATTCATTGGCTGTGGCTGCAGCTGGTGGCGGCTTGAGAAATGAGCTTTTTGGCCTTAACTCCGCTGTGCGTGCTCCCGTGACCATAAGGGAACTTGACACACAGACTTTCTTTTTAGAAAGAAAAGGAAAAAAAAGTCAAGCATATTTTCCGAGGTTTAATTTCCCTCCAATGTCCTGAAGAAACCTTTCAAAAAGCTTAGACTGCATCAACCCCAGTCTCTAGTAATAACATCAAAGACTTTGAAAAGGATACCCAGTGTGACTTTGCTTAAGTAAATAAAACCCAAGGAAGGAGGGAAATTAAAAAAGAGCACGAGTTTAAGAGGAGCCAAATTTCCACCAAAAAGGTGGAAGAAGGAAGCTGATTGGTGGGGTAGAATGGAAGGCAGATGCCGAATTCCAAGAGTTTAAAATTCAGGAAAAGAAGAGAAATGCACCATCTTTGCCAGATTTAGCAAATAAAAATATGGGATGCCTAGTTCAATTTGAATTTCAGATAAACAATAAATTTTTTTTAGTGTGTGTCCTATGCAATATTTGGGACATACTTATACTAAAAATATTCTACTAAAAATATTATTCATTGCCCATCTGAAATTCAAATTGAACTGGGCATCCTGGATTTTATCCAGCAACCCTAAAACATACAAACCTTGGTCTCTACTGGTCAGGACACCCTTAACCAGATGTCTCTAAGTTACATTGGGTGTCTCTGTGCTAAATGAGGTGTCTCTGGTCTTCACTGGGCGTCCCTGGCCTTCTCACATTTGTGACTGGAGTGGAAATACCCATAAAGGAAGATGAGGAAATAGACGGATGGAAAGGGGAGGAGACAGAGAGAAAAAAGGGGGTCTTCATGGGAGGGGCGGGGCACCGGCATCCCTCTGCCTGCTTTTTCCTGCCCCCGAGCTCTCAGCACAGCAGGGGGACCTGAGTTCAGAGCTCCAGTCCTGAGTGAGAATTTGCCTTTCCCTCTGTGAGTTGAGGATTCGGAGGAAGGTCTACAGAAATTGGGAGAGCTGTTCACCTCAACCCTGGAGAAATGAGATGGGGTGCTGGAGGTTTAACCCCCATGCACATACTCGAGACCACCCCTTCTCCATCTCCTGCCCTCCTTTGCCCGAGCCTTTCCTCCCTGTGCTGCCTCCATCCACCCTCTTCTCTTTTCCTCCCTCCTCATCTCTCATCCCTCCAAATAAGGAAGCCAGAGGCAGTAGCAGTGGTCAGGGAAGATGCCTACAGGTCTGGTCCCCGCCCCCAGGCAGAATCCAGCTGCCAACGAGGCAGTCAGGGAGGGTTTGGAGGAGGGGCTGCGGGTGCCGGGTGGTGCTGGGGATCCTGGCTCCCTGGCTGCACGTGGCCCCACCGCTGGCTCCAGAGGACTCAGTGCAGCTGTCCCGGGCCTGCCAAGGCGCCTGCACTGGAGCCACGTCAAGGTGAGAAGAGAGCCTGGCCTGCAAGGCAGCAAAGAACAGCTTCACTCCTTCACTGCCAGTGGCTCTGGGAGGTGGAGGATGACGTGGCCCAGTTATTCCACTCCCAGGAACTGACCCAAAGAAAATAATCCAGCCCAAGAAAGAGAGCTGTGCTCCGAAATATTCATAGCAGCTTAAGGGAAATGGTTTCACAAACCTTGGTATGTCAGCACCGTGGAATGTTCCTTTATTTCACCCAACATTTAAGTGAACACTTGATGACAGGCATCCTGCCAGCTACTGGGTACACAAAGGAGAATATAAGCTGGTCCCTTTCCTCTGGGGTTCACAAGCAAAATGAGGGAGGTCGAGAATTCAGCCTCCAGAGGCAGGTAGCGATGGGTCTGCACACCTGTCTGTCCCCTCATCTGTAAAGTGGTGACACCCCATAGGAAGTAGTGAGGGCCAATGGGATGACGCAGATCATGCACTCAGCACAGTGCCTGACACACGGTGAGAGCGCTCAGCAGTCACCAGCGACCCTCATGGCTCCTGCTACTCTTGTAGGGATGTGACAGGCACGGTGATGGGAGGATGTGTGAGCTGTTAGGAGTACACAGAAGAAAATGTGTAGGTGCCACCACTGAAGCATGTGCAAGCGCTGAGAGCACAGGGGATGAGGGGTTTAATTCTACTGGAGATGTCACCAAAGGTCACTGTAGGCCTTAACTCAGCTGGGTCTTGAAGGGTATATAGAAGTTTGCTGGATGGACAAAAAAGGAAAAGGGATGCCAGGTAGAAGCCAACCTGTGGCCCAGTGTGGGCAAATTCGGCTCCATCAGCTCTCCGTCATGGTCCCCAGCCTTTTGGTGATGATCTCAATCTACTCAAGATGTTTTCAGGCTAACATTGAAAGGGAAGGTTCTGGATCTCTACCCTTTTCTTCCCATGATTGTTAGCCCCTGTGCAAATTTTCCCACCTTTCCCAGCAGTCTTTGCACTCTTCATGTCAAGAGAGACTGGAAAGACCAGGAGGAAGCCATTTCTATGTCCACTCACCCACATCCAAGTGAAAACATCCCACGACCTTGAAAGAAGGGTCTGTGGTGATAACATTGATCACAACAATCAACAAACATGACACCTTACATTTTTTTCTTTTCCTTTGCCTCTTTTTTGCAAACAGGGTCTCACTCTCTTGCCCAGGCGGGAGTGCAATTGTGTGGTCACAGCTCACAGCAGCCTCCAACTCCTGGGCTACAGCCATCTTCTCACCTGAGCCTCCAGAGTAGCTGGGATTACTGAGCTCTGGAGCAGGGCAGCCCTGAGTTTGAACCTAGATTCACTATTACTAGTTGGGTGACCTTGAGCAGATCAGGCATGCACCACCACACCTAGCTAACTTTTCTGTTCTTTCTTTTTTTTAAGAGATGGGATCTTGCTTTGTTGCCCAGGCTGGTCTCTAACTCCTGGTCTCAGCAATCTTCTGCCTCAGCCTCCCATAGTGTTAGGGTTACAGGTGTGAGCCCTCGTGCCTGACAGTTTACTCTCTATCAAGTACTTTGCAAACACCATCTCTGTGAATTAGCTCTTCTTATCCCCTGAGCTTAGCTAATGCACCTGAGTTGACATGACCTGCTAAAGGTCACCCAGCTAGTGATAGTGAATCTAGGTTCAAACCCAGGGCTGCCCTTTTCCAGAGCCTATTCCCTTACACTGGGCCATGCTACTAAAAATGCCAAAATTGCTGAGTCAGGGCTTAGAGCGAGAGAGGGGAGAAGGTAGGGCTGAGCTCTTCACTTGGGGGGAAGGGGTTAGCTGACGATGTTGTCATAAGCCCATGAGGAACAACAGCTCTAGACCTGAGTGCTACACACTGACCCTCCTCTGGGCACCAGACACTGCCCTGGTTTGTCATTTCCGTATGGGTCAGGGTCCCAGCACAAAACCAAAACCATGCTAGGTCTTCCAACCCAGGGAGTTTAATGGAGGGAACTTGTTTTGCAGCTTCATATTGATAAGAGCCATATGAGAATATTGACGTCACCCAGAGTTTAGTAACAATGGGAAGCCACTGCTACCATCACTAGGGCTGAGACAGGAAAGGACAAAGGGACAAGGTGGGGTCATCAGAGCTGATGGTTCTGGGGCCTCTGGCAGGAGCTGGAGCCACAGCAGAGAGGCAGCCACTGCCTGACACACCCCTGAAGCACAGCCGGGAGAGACAGCCTGACCTCTCCGCGCCTCTGCCCTTCAGGCTTCTACTCATTTGGCCAAACCTATCTGAAGCCAGAGGGCAGAAGCCCTGGCAATGACCCTCTCCTCAGTGCAGAAAGCAGAAAGAGAAAACAGAGGGGGGTCAGGTACAATGTGTACCCCCAACAACTGCCCTTCAAGGTCATTGATTTACTCCATTGTGGAGATGAGGAAACTGAGGCTTAGAGAGGTTAAGTGACCGAGCCAACCAAGGTAAGGCAACTATTAGGTTGGTGGAGACCTAAGTGAAACCCAGGTCACTGTATCGGTTTTCACAGCTCAGGCTAAGCTGGTCACCTCCAGACTTTGTGAATCATGAAGAATCCAACAAATCAACAACTTCATGATGATATAGGGGCCTTGAGATTCCAAAGGCTTAGCCCGTGTGGTGCCAGGGGCCCTCGGATAACATTGGTGCTCATGTTTCCCTCTCCTCCTCAGCTCTTTAAGTCCCGGCTGCAGAAGAATATTCTGTGAACCCACAGCCAGCACTCTGGGTTTGGGGACTAAGGGCAATGTTTATTTCCTTCTTTGTGCACTTCTCTATTTTCCAGAGGGTTTTGTTGTTGTTTTCTGGGGCTTTTTTGTTTGCTTGTTTTGAGACAAGGTCTGGCTCTGTCGCCCAGGCTGGAGTGCAGTGATGCCATCTTGGCTTACTGTAACCTCCGCTTCCTGGGCTCAAACTGTCCTCCCACTTCAGCCTCCTGAGTAGCTGGGACTACAGGTGCATACCACCACACTGGCTAATTTTGTATTTTTGGTTTGGCCACATTGCCCTGGCTGGTCTTGAACTCCTGGGGTCAAGCGATCCTCCTGCCTTGGCCTCCCAAAGTGCTGGGATTACAGGTGTGAGCCACTGCACCTGGCCTATTTCCTGGTTATTTACAAGGAACATACCCTGCTTTGATACTGGGAAGGACAGATCATCTTTAGGTGGTATTACACGGTAGCAGGCTCCAGATGAAGGCTTAGCAGAGAGAAGGTTGGGGCAAAAGAATGGTGTCAGGAACGAGGACTGGCCAATACAGATGGCTGCTCCCTCCTTCCCTGGAGGGGACAAAACCAGGCACCATTCACATGCCATGGTCTGGGCTATTCTTACCAAACACACACTTACACATATGCTCACAAACCTCATGTGCACAAATAGACACATAGACTTACACATAAGACACACATAAATATACACACACAAACACACAAACGCACCCTCACAAGCACACCTGCCTATGAGGCACGTGCATACGTACACACACATAATTGCTGATACATGCACACACCTCCATGCACGTACACACACATATCCACACGTGCACCCACACATGTACCCATCACATACACACATGTACACACAACCATTATGCACATCATACACACAGGCTCACTGCTTCACTTGGAAAATAGGATTTGGCAAAACCTTCCTAGCACAATCATCTCACAAGGGTGTCTCTGGCCTCCTCCTCTGAGTAGTTCCCGATGATGCCTTCCAGGAGGGGGGGTGCCTTTTGTCTGGGTCCCAGAGCACACATTGCAGGTGTCATCTCAGGGGTGAGCTCCACCGAGCACTTCTCTCTGTAACCACAGGCTGGGAGGCCCAGCCCGTCCCCTTGAGCACTGAGCAGCCTGTCCATGCCCAGGAGCTCAGCACTTAGGAGGGCTTCCAGAAGCTCCTTCCAAAACCCTGGAAGCAGCTCCATACACTAAGGAGAGGCTGTAGTTTGCAGAGTTCACACTTCTCCAGAGGAAGCCTATGAAGCCAGACCCGCCTGGGCCCCCAGAAAGGCCCATGGAGTGAGAATGCTTGGATCCAGTCCCTGCTCCTCTCTGAGACTTGGTTTTCTTAGCGGTAAGGAAACAGACCTTTCAGCACTCATCAAGGGCTTGTAGCTAAAGCTATAGACCGAGGTTTCCAACCTTCAAGGCAGCTGGAGAGGCATTTAATTCAGAGGATAACATGCACTCAACGTCCTCAGCTGTCAGTATTTATTGCTGGGGGTTCCACAGTCCCTGCTGGTATAAATATATACGTAACTTGTTCGCCCAGAGAGCCCAGATGGCTGGGAGGAGGAGGGGAACCCCACACACCTGTGCAGCCACCCCCACCACTCCCACAGGCTAGCCACAGCCCCGTGGTTTGCCAAAAACATCTGCCCCATGCTTCCTGGATAACATACTGAGCAGCAGAGGCCCAGGATGGGAGGGGACAGCTGGGAGCTGAGGGCCTCCAGGATGGGCTTGAATAGGAAGGGATGACAGGCACTGGCACGAGGACAGGGTAACATGAACCAGGCAGGCAAGTCATGGGTCTGTGACTTGAGCACCAAGGAGGGGGACAGGCTCAGATGGGCTGAAATGTCCCTCTGTCACCTTCCAAAGGGGATGCTTAGCAGAGATCCAACTTAGGGTTTTTGCTTCTTTAAAGAAAGACCTTGTCAGCTACATCACAGAATGGTGGGAATAGGAAGTTAACTTGGAAAGACGTGACTTGTCTTTCCTTAGAAAAGGGGAATGAGCTTCCAATGGTCCAAGGAATGAGGAATGAGTCCACTGGAAGCAGGGTAACTCTAGCGTCCCCAGAGAGCCAGGTCTGCCACGATGCCAGGAGGCCCTGCAATCGTGCTGGGCTTTGACCTGCTGAGAGAGGCCCCTGACCGGGCTTCAGGCCCTGCCAAGCTCCATGCTGGCTCTTCTGGGTCATGGTCCTCCCCACAGAGTAAGAAGTTGGTGAGGCCAAGGGGACATGTCCAGCTAGATGATCACACCTACCCCCTTCTAGAAGGTACCCCTTAGCCTGAGGGTGGCCAAGGGGCCACTGTTGGTAAGAGAATAATAGAGTGCAGTTGCCAGATGTGTGTCCTCAGGGCGCCTCAGCATGAGGGAACTGGGAGGTGGGAAGGGAAGGAGAGGGGAAAGGGAGGCCTCCCACCTGGGCTAAGATCCCCACCCAGTGATTTCTGCTTAGACTGGCCACCCTTGTCATAAAGGAGGCCAGGAAAGGTGACTGTGCTATGCCTAATAACAGAGGCTCTGTAACTGGTAAGATCAGGAAAGACGATTGAGGGCAGGCAGCTGGCAGCCTTTCTGTGCTTCACTTTTCTACTAAATGCAGCAGAGGGGAGAGGGTAGCCGTAGCCCCACCTCAGAGAGTCCTACCCCAGAGCTGATCCCCTAGCACCCAGGATCACTCCAGGAGCTGAGGACTGTGTCCAGCACCCGTACCTTAAACTTGACCAGATGTAATTACTCAACCCTCTACTCACATTTTCCTCAGCTGACCACTGAAGTCAGAGCCAGCTAGACCGGACTTCCTGCTGCTGCCCTGGCGATCCCTGTTGCCACTGGGGACTCCTGGACACAGAACGTGTTATAAGTCAGAAGCCAATGTGGAATTCTCTACTTTCTGCCATCATCCACACCAGGGGCATATCCGCTACTGCTGTATAACAAACCATCTCAAAATGTAGTGGTTAAAGATAACAACGGTTTACTTTTACTCACAAGTCTGTGGATGATCTGAATGGTTCTTTGGATCTGGGTTGGGCTCAGCTGGTCTCAACTGGGCCTCACCCCTGCATCTGGAGCGAGCTGCCAGCTCAGCTGGGCACTAGCTGGTCCCGATGGTCTCAGCAGGAATGGCTCCTTCTGCTTTACATTCTCACCTCCTCCGGGAGGCTGGCCCAGGCGTGTTCACAGCACAGGCTGGGCGGGTTTCCAAGGGAGCAATGGAAGTGTGCTGGGCCTCTTCAGGCCTGGGCTGGATTGTACCACATTCTATTGGCCAAGTCGCAAGACCAGCATGGATTCAAGGGGTGGAGAAATAGACTCCATCTGTTGTCGGGAGGAGCAGCAAAGGCTCATTGTGAAGGAGGATGATGGGAGAGGGAATAACTATGGTTGTTTTTGCTTACCAACGGTCTACTACAGGAAGTGTGGCCACTTGCCCTCCAGCACAGAGTCAGCCTGCAAGTTGCCCTGGAAAAACTCCTATGAAAATTCTTTTGCAAAGTTATGGCCAGGTGGAGGTTACGTGGTGAGAACATTCAGATATACGTAGATGTCTGACCAGGGTAGCTGCAGCAGTCAGGGTGCCCCCTGGAAAAGAAAGCCCCAACCAAGTAGTTCAATAGCGAATTAATACTAAAAACTGCAGCTGACCTTTGAACAATGAGGAGGTTAGGGCCATCAACTCCTGGCACAGTTGAAAATCCACATGTAACTTTTGACTGCCCAAGAAGTTTACCAATAGCCTACTGTTGACTGGAAGCCTTACTGATAACATAAACAGGTGATTAATGCATATTTTGTATATTGTAAATATTATTACTGTATTCTTACAATATAGTAAGCTAGAGAAAAGAAAATGTTACTAAGAAAATCATATGAAGGAGAAAATAAATTTATTACTCCGTAAGTGGAAGTGGATCATCATAAAGGTTTTCATCCTGGTTGTCTCCACGCTGAGTGGGCTGAGGAGGAGGAGGAAGGGGAGGGATTGGTCCAGCTGTCTCAGGGTGGCAGAGGCGGAAGAGGAGGAGAAGGGGGAAGGGCCGGTGGGAGAGGCAGGCACACTCGGTGTAATTTTATGGAAATATATCGTCATTTCTGTCTGACTTTTTCCTTTCTCATTTCTCTGAAAATGTTTCCGTACAGTATCGATCCTTCTTCCACCATTTGCTTTAGTTTCAGTGCCCAAACCATAGAAGGGTCCATGTCATAAAAGAAATCAAAAACAGCCTTTTGTTTTTTTGAGATGGAGTCCTGCTCTGTCGCCCAGGCTAAAGTGAAGTGGTTCGATCTCGGCTCACTGCAACCTCCACCTCCCGGGTTCAAGGAATTCTCCTGTCTCAGCCTCCCGAGTAGCCAGGGCTACAGGCACACGTCACCACACCCAGCTAAGTTTTGTATTTTTAGCAGAGATGGGGTTTCACCATATTGATCAGGCTGGTCTTGAACTCCTAACCTCAGGTGATCCACCTGCTTCAGCCTCCCAAAGCGCTGGGATTACAGGCATGAGCCACTGTGCCCAGTCAGCAGTCTTATCTCACTGGAACCCTCTGCCAGATTGCCTAATGTCAATTTGTTTTCTCACACTGCGTCTTCTATGTTTTCTTCTTTTTTTTTCTAAGCCAGTTAAATTTAGCAGTGGGGGCTTGTATACCACCTTTAGTGACACTAATGTTAATAAGCTCTGATACTCCACTACTATGTCTTGTTTCTCATTGTCTGGCTCTGATTCAGAAGCATTCATCTCCATCAAGTTGTCTTCTGTTAATTCCACTCTTGTGATGTCTGTTAGCTCTTGAATTTCTCCAAAATCCATATCCTGAAATCCTTCACACCCCCATCATTTTGCCATATTCACAATATCTTTTCTTGATTCATAAATCCTGCGAAGTTGTGCACATCTAGACACGGTTTTCTCTAGCAGAAATTTAATGATATAGGCTTGGTGGTTTTCACAGCTTTTTCTATAACGACAATAGCATCTTCAATGGTGTAATCCTACCAGACTTTCATGGTATTTTCTCTATTGGGGTTCTCTCTCATAGGACTGACAATCCTTTCCATAGAATACTGTGTGTATTGAACTTCAAAGGTCCTGAGGACTCTGATCTAGAGGCTGAATTGAAGACATCATGTTTAGGGAAAAGAGACCACTTTGACACCTTCAGTGTGGAGCTCATGGGGTCCTGGGTGATGAGGGGCATTGTCCACGGTCAAGAGAACTTTAAAAGGCAGTCCCTACTTCACAAGGTACTTGCTGACTTCAGGAACAAAGCATCGAAGGAAACAATACAGAAAAAGAGCTCTCCTTATACAGGCCTTCTTGTACAACCAAAGACTGGCAACTGGTGTTTATCTTTTCTCTTCAAGGATCGGGGTTTAGCAGTTTTATACATAAGGGCAGTCCTAATCATAAACCTGACTGCATTTGCACAAAACAGTAGAGTTAGCCCATCCCTTCTTGCCTTAAATCCTGGCGCTTACTTCTCTTCCTTACTAATAGATGTTCTTTGTCCATTTTTTCCAGAATAAGGTACCTTTATCTGCATTTTAAAAACTGTTCAGGTACACATCCTTTCTCCTCAGTGATTTTCTTAATCATTTCTTAATGGCATCTGAGAACTCATCTGCTGCTTCTTGATCCACGGGAGCTGCTTCTCCTGTTAGCTTGACATTTTTTTAAGCTAAACCTCTTTCTAAAATTATCAAACCATCCTTTGCTATTATTAAATGCCCCAGCTTTAGATCCTCTAACATCCTTTTGCTTTAAGTTGTCGTAAAATGACTTCGCTTTTTCGCGAATCATATTAGAGTCTATAGGTATGCCTTTCTTACAGCAATCCTGCACCCACATAAAAGCTGCATTTTCAATATGAAAGCAATTTTGCAAAAAAAGTGCAAAGTTTTTGTGCCTGCCGGCAGCAATGCCTTCACAAATTTCCTTTTGTTTTTTACAACGGTTCTTATGCTGGTTCATTTGTCTTTGAAATAGCAGGCAACCTCAGCTGCAGACCTCAATCTACGGTAAACATCCAGCAATTCAACTTTCTTGTAATGTCATGGCTTTCCTCTGCTTCTTGAGAGAACATCCAGCATCACTAGTGCACTTCATATGGGTCCCATGATGCCACTCAAGGTTTATGGTATTGCATTGAACACAAAGAAAAATACACGAGAACCAGGAGAGTAATTTCTCATTGCAATATGTAGTTTATCGATAGAGACGAACTGCTCACGGGAAGATAATCAGCATCATATGGTGTTTAAGTGGATACCTGCAACAGGAGCTTGCCACAACAGCAACAAGAGTGGCTATGAAACTATTACAGTAGTATAGTATCAGTACAGTTAATCCATGCAGTTATTATTTAATACTGTATCCTTCCATTCATTTCCATTTCTCTTGACTGAAAGGCACTATGTACGGTCTGTGTTCGTATGTTTAAGTTTTGATAAATTTTAACTTTTTAGAATATATTTGTGTCTATTTTATGGTAGTAAATGATAAAATAGACTCTTATCTGCATATATTTTATGCATTCATGACATATCTAACGTTCTTCTGGATTTTCTTGATATTTCTACACCGTGCTTCAAAGCTTTTTCAAATTGTCACAAATGTCAAAAAAAAAGGTTTATTGAAAAAAATCCATGTAAAAATGAACCTGTGCAGTTCAAACCCATGTTGTTCAAGGGTCACCTGTAGTTGCAAAGGTGATGGAAATGCTGAAAACCTAAACAGGGGAGGGTACAGCAACCCAGAAAGTAGAAACTGCAAGAAACTGCTACTTCCCCAGGGCTGGAGGGACAAAGGAACAGGTGTTATCAGGAACTGAAGTTCCTGGAGGAGACTTGGCCATTGCTGGAGGCATCATCTGAAGCAGAAAGGGCTGCAGAATTGTCCTGGCTTCTCTCTTCCTACCAAGCTCAGTCTCCTGCCAGTGCCTCCCATGGACTGAACTTATCAGGAAGCCAGGGTGCAGGGGAGCCTGGGAAATGTAGTCCACAGAGGTCTGGGCCCGGCAACACAGCACAGCAGGGAAGGGTGAAGGACGGATCTGAGGACAAACAGGAAAGTGACAGGCCCCACAGCCTGAGCTGTGTAATGGGGATGAGAAGGGCCCTGTGCCTACCTGAAGGCAGGAGATTGCCTCCACTGACAGCTTTGCGTCTTTTCTGATCCCTACAGCAATGGAGAAGATGAGGGGTAAGGGAGAAGGCTTTGTCACCCTGCCCCCAACAGGAGGGGACTGCGGGAGAATGACCTTAGGTGGGGAGATGACCTGTGGTCTGGGAAACCAGGATGGCCAGGTTCTTGAGTGGCCCTGCCAGCCAGAGCTGGGGATCAATCCCCGCATTAGCAGGCGCGAACGTCCAGCGCTGTGGGGAGGTCACTGCTGCAGCTGCCGTAGGTGAAGCATCCACTGGCCCAGGCACTAAGCTCCATGCTTTAGGTGTATTATTTCATGTAATCCTTTTAATAATCCTTTGAGATATTAACCAAGGGTGTTCCCTAAAACCTAGAAATAATTATTATAGCAAAAAAAAAAAAAAAAAAGAGTTCTCCAGGTGTCCACCTATAACTGAACAAAAAAGTCCTGAAACCGAAAAATGAGAACATCCCAGAAGGTCTGAGTGTTGTGTGGCTGCTTGAGGCCAAATTAGACCTTCTGGTCAACATGATTTCCTGTAAGTGAATAGGAGAAAATAAGCTTCTGTATATGTTCTATGTATTAAATCGTACAGTATCACTACATGTTTTTATTCAATATTTCTTGCAATTCAGCATTCTAAAAGTTTCACATGACATGACATTTTCAAGGAAGAAATGGAAGATCAGGCTTGATGTGGTGGCTCATGCTTGTAATCCAAGCACTTTGGGAGGCCAAGGGGAGAGGATCTCTTGAGCTCAGGAGTTCAAGACCAGCCTGGACAACATGGGGAAACCCCATTTCTACAAAGAATAAAAAAATTATCCAAGCATGGTGGTGCATACCTGTAATCCCAGCTACTCTGAAGGCTGAGGTGGGAGAGTCACTTGAGCCTGGGAAATAGAGTACGCAATGAGCTGAGATCATGCCACTGCACTCCAGCCTGGATGGACTGTTTCAAAAAGGAAAGAAAGACAGACCCTGGAAAGAAAGAAATAGAGACAGAGAGAGAGAGAGAGAGAGAAGGAAGGAAAGAAAGAGAAAGAAAAGAAAAGAGAAAGAAATGGAAAATCAGAGAGGTGGAGTAACCTGCCTAGGATCACACAGCTTGTCAGTGAGAGACACTGAGTTGCTCAGTGATGGAGTGCCTAATGTTGTGTGTGTGTGTTCTGACCATAGTCCAAGGCCAAATATAACCTGGGGAAGGCACCACACTACTTCCCTGTCATCACAATGGGTACACTGTATGCCAATGGCACGTGGTCACACACACCTCCAAGGGTAAACAGTCAAATGCCAGGAGCCTCTCCAGCTCTCTGACATCAAAATACTGTATCCTGAAGGGAGTGGGGCTCTGCAGTCCAGCCCCGTGATACGCAGTCCCAGTGGGGGCGGGAGACTGGCCCAAGGTCACACAGCTGGGTGGAGGTGAACCACACACCACCACCCCGCGCAGTTGCAAATCAGTTTCAAGGCCCGCTTCCTCTCTCCTTTCCTAGAATGCCTTGTTACCACAGAGTTTCTACAGTTCAAACCTGGAGGGCAGGCTGGTTTTGTCTGGTTTTTCACACACTCCTTTACAGATTACAGGTGAGATTTTACCCTTGAACTGAAAGTAGAAATGTATTGTTTGCTTTAAGGCATGGCTCTTTCTCTCTTGCCCACCCTAAATACATTAGGATCCTCTTGTCCTATCAAAAAAAAAATAGTAATAATAATAACAATTCTATGGGGCAGAAAAGGGAAGAATTTGTGAGTTTCCCATTTCTGTGGGAAATTTCTCTGTCCCAGGCTGTGGGAAATTTGTGTGTGGACATTTCCCACAAAAGGCAGTTAAGTCTTCATTGAGAAACAGGAAAAGAGCAGCTCCGGCCCCATGTCTTCATGGCACAGGCAAAGTCAAAGGTGAGGAGAGCTCACCTTAACTCCGGTGTGTAGACAGACGCCATGCCTCCTGTCCAACACTTACGTCAGATAGCCAGAACATCCACGTTTTCCGGGTTCCTGTAGGCTGTGTTTAGGAAGACATGTAAGACTCTACTGGAACTTATGTGCTGGGAGGGTCAAGTGCTGACACTTGGTCTTCTTGCTCTTGGTTGTTGGATAGCGGGGAACAGGAGGCTATCTCTGTCTCACTCAGATAGAGATGGACATTCCAATCAAAAGCTAAGCTACTTCTGAATGCAAAGACGGTGCATCAGCTTTTGCTGCATAACAAACCACTCCAAAATTTAGTGGTTAAAACAACTATTGTTTATTTAGCTCGTGAGTCCTCATGTTAGCCATTTGGGTTGCGCGCAGCTGGGCTCATTTGTATGGCTTTGACCAGCTGCTGGGTTTGCTGGGGCTGTCTGATCTGGGATGGCTCAGCTGAGACCCTATGACTGTGCTCCACATGGTCTCTCATCCTCAGCAGCATAGCCTGATTTTTAGGCACAGTAGCCTGGGCTTTATCCATGGTAACCAACAGGCTTCCAGGACAACAGCAGCAGTACTCAGGGCCTCTTGAGGCCCAGGCTTGGAACTGTCATAAAGTCACTCCCAACATATTTCAATGGCTAAGTCAAGTCAAACGGCTGTCCCTGATCCAAGGATTGGAAGCTGCAAAGTCACATTGCAAAGGGGCAATAGATCTAGGAAGGGAGAAGGATTATCACCATGTTGCAAATGATCTTCCCCTATATCCATTCAAAATTCTTCTAGGAACAAAGTACAGGTTTCAGTAAAAAAAAAAAAAAAAAAAAAAAAAAAAGTGTTGAATCAAATAATCCACCCAAGTAAGAGTTTGTGGCCCCAGCCTGTTGCACACCTACTAAGTGCAAGCCTTAAGCCTCAGCAGTGGGCAGACCCTAAGCAGTAGCAAGCTGGAGCCTGCAAGTGAGAAACAACTGTTAAATGCTCAGGAAATTTGTGAGCCAGTTGTTAAACCATCATAGCTTGAAACTGACCATGGTGGGAGCATTTACACCATGGGAATTGGCTAGCACTGCAAATCAGGGTGCTTTTTCTCCCAGAGAGTTGGTTTACCCACACACCACTGCCGTTAAGCAGAAGGAAATACTGTCTCTTCCATCCTAAGGAGTAAGACAGATACACAACGAACGATTATCACACGCCAATCAGGCATGATGATTTCAATACAAGAAATAAAATGAGAGACTGGAGGCAGCAGGAAAAGGAACTCATCATTTCTGGCACTCAGAAATGACGTAAGGCATCATGGAGGAGGCAGTCTTTTCAGCTGGGCCTTGAAGAAAATACAGAGATAGCCACAGTCAGAGGGAAGACTGCAGCCTGCAGGAACAGCCAGGCACAGGCAGAGGAGCCTTCAGAGAGCAGGCAGCCAGCCTGGTGGGAGGGGCTCAGACCACAGGTATTTTATTTAGTACCACTTTGTCTTCAAGTGACAGAAAATCCCAAACAAAAAGCCAGTTGGTTTTATTCTCTTCCTATAAACGAACTCAGGAAATGATCGTGAATGATCAGTGCTCTGCAGGCACAGCGGCTCTGCCCCTGATCAGCCCTTCACATCTCCTCTTGTCCCAGAATCTTCCAGAACAGGTGTATGATCTTCCTGTCCTTCCGTCCCTTCTTGGGTGTGTCAGGCCAACCGGCAGCCTGGGAACTGACACCCAGCAGCGTCCCCACTCGCGGCTGTGTGAGCTCGGACAGGTTGCCCAACCTTTCCGAATCCTGGTTTCCAACTCGGTAAAATGGAGCAAAGTAACCCACAGAGTCACAATGACGCAGGGGATAGTGTCTGTGCAGAACTTAGCATGGTGGCCGACTCAGGGCGGGCACTCAGAGAAAGTGGGGTGTGTGTGTACTTGTGTGTGTATGTGTGTGTGATTAAAGAGAGAGAGCCTCTCTGGGCCAGAGACCCCTTGGCCTCCTCCCGCCTTCTGGGAGAAGCAAGGCCTCTCTTTTTCCCAGGCTTGGGTGGTGGAACAGCTGTCAGGGAGGGAGCCCTGGCAGCCTAGTCCTTGTGGAGTTTGGTTCTGCGTGGGCAGCCGTGTGAACCTTGACCGCTTCCAACCAGTTTCGCTGAAGTGGCCACTTCAAACAAAGGGCCTGCGAGGATGCCTGCCCCAGCCCCCAGCCCATCCACCCTCACCCACAGCACACGCCACATGAGGGGAGACTGTGCCTGGAAAGGGTCTCTTTGGGAAATGATGTCCACCCCTCCAGGACCAAGGGGTAGGGCAGCTGGGTTGCAGCTGGGGAGGAGGTGAGGGCAGGAAGTATGCTAGGTCAGGGACCCAAGCAAATATTTGGCAGATCAATGCTGACCTGGGGTGTTTACCACTGGGTCATCAGGAAGTGGCTTCTTGCCACTCTCACCCCCGCCTCCCCTCACGGCAGCCTTCAGGAATGGGGGCTTTTCTGGCATGGTCAGGGGCTCACCTGTCCGCCTAGCCCCCTGGCCTAGCATGCCCTGCCTTGCCCACCTAACTGCAGGTGGTCTTGGTACACATCATTTTTCCTCAGAGTGAGCAGCTGGAGAGCCCAACATCCCTCCAGGGGAGCCTGCTGCCCTGGGCTGGGTCCTCTGCTAGGGAAAGGCTAGCCCATTCGCTCTCCCCAAACAACTGGGGGGCTCACATTCCTGGCCCCTGTCCAACAGATGACGACGTCCCTCTCCCAGGGCCCTGAGGGAGGGCCTGGGAGGGAGGTGGGAGCCGGACCCACATCCCCTCTGTGGCTGGAGGGGTCCTTGCGCCGTCTAGTCTCGGAAAGGTGCCAAGCGTTGCCTGTAGCCGAGAGGGAAACAGCGCCTCTCCTAGGACTTTGTTCCGCTTGCTGGAGGGCTAAAAATACACTGGCACTGCCAAAGGCAGTCCTTGAGAGCCCAGGGGAGCTGACAGTGGGGAACAGCTATCCTAGCACCTGGTACTATTAAAGGAGCATGGCAGCATTAGCCAGCCCTCTGGGCCCTGCCTGTGCCCGTCAACCCGACTCTGCACTGGGTTCACTCTTCCCGCAGCAGCCTCTGACCGAGTTTCCCTGCACCCCGGCCCCGCCCCTGCCCACTCTTTCCCCAGGCTGGACCATCTGCGTCCCCAGTTGGAGCCTGAGGCTGCCTACGTGACTGCGCTTTTGCAGATGTCAAAACAGCAGCTCTCCTGCAAAACACTGAGACGGCTTCCAATTCCTCCGGTGAAGCTACAATTCGCCATAAAGCTGAAAATGAAAAATCCTTTTAGTGGGCCACAACCCAGTGGCTTCAATTCAAGAAATGTGCGTTGACACCCTGCTTCTATAGGCTTTAATCTTTCCAGGACCTCAAGCCTCTTTGAGAGTCTGAAGAAAGACATAGACTCAGAGAAAAATACCCTCCTAAGCAGCATTTGCCAAGCAATTTTACGGAACAGGATTTTAGGGAAATGGATACCATGAACCCCATCCACACAGGCACGCACTCCAAGTTAGAAACGCTTGCTTTGCTGGCGGCCAGGCACTGTGCTAGACCCTGAGATGGAGAGATGAGGAAGAGAGGGAAGTGCCAGGCACGCAAATGCCACCAGTGCCACGCCCATGTTAAAAAGCGGTGAGAACAGGGGCCTCGGGGCTGCAGAGAGGGAAGGTGGACCAGAGTGTAACTAGAATATGGAGAACAGGGTGCGTTTAAATGGGGCTTTGAAGGACACACGAGATCTTACCAGGGAGAAAATGTAGGGTTAGAGAATTTGTTTACATAGAATTTGTGCTCTAGCAGAGCATGAAAAAGAAAGAACTTTTTGGAAGCAGGGCGGGCCTGAGAGTTTGAACGGGATGCGAAGGCTGAGTGGATTTATTTTCTGTTGCTTTGTGACAGTCTACCATAAACCGAGAGGCTCAGCACAACACACGCTTACTCTCTCAGCTTCCGCAGGCCAGGGGTCCACACGGCTAGAGTAGGTCCCTTCCTCAGGGGCTCCCCAGGCTGCCCCAGGGGTCACAGGGACCTGGACAGGAAGGAATCCACACCTGAGTTCATGCAGGGTTTTGGCAGGATTCTTCCCCTTGTGACTGGGACCGAGAGCCCCACCTTCCTTACTGGCTGGCGACTGGAAGCTGCCCTCAGCTCCTAGAAGCCACCACAGTTCCCTGCTGTGGGCCCTCTCCATGGGCAGCTCCCAACACCAATGCTGCCTTTTCGAGGCTAGCAGAGTCTCTATAAGGTCTGCTAAGACTGAACCTTCTATCATATAAAGAGAGTGACAGCCCATATTCTTGCTTCTTGCTAGGAGCAAGTCACAGGTTTTACCTGCACCCAAGAGGTAGGGGGATTCGACTGGGCGAAACAGCCAATGGTGGAGCTCACAGGGCCATTTCAAGTTCTGTCTGCTGCAGGAAGACTTCACTGGAAAAGAGGCTTGGAGAGAGTTACGAATGCCCTTTATGTATTACTTTGAAATGTATCCAATGGGAGGCAGGGAGTCACAGAAAGAGGATGAATAGGGGATGAGATTGATGCGAGAAGCTCAAAGGGAAGGTAATTTCTTTTCTTTTCTTTTCTTTCTTTCTTTTTTTTTTTTTTTGATGGAGTCTCACTCCATTGCCCAGGCTGGAGTGTAGTGGCAGGATCTTGGCTCACTGCAACCTCCACCTCCTGGGTTCAAGCGATTCTCCCACCTTAGCCTCCTAAGTAGCCGTGATTACTGGTGCATGCCACCACACCCGACTAATTTTTGTATTTTCAGTAGAGATGGGGTTTTGCCATGTTGGCCAGGCTGGTCTCAAACTCCTGAACTCAGGTGATCTCCTGTGCGGCCTCCCAATGTGCTGGGATTACAAAGGCGTGAGCGCCCAGCCTGAAGGTACTCTCTATGGTTGGGAGGGAAAAGGACAAGGAGCCGTGGCCATGGGATGGAGAAGAAAGACCCAGTGTCTGCCTTGCTGACCTTCATTTCCTCTTGGTCTCTATGCAGGCATCACCTGGTCAGTAAGGCTCTCCCTGTCCACCTGACATAAAACACCCGCCTGCCTCCCTTCTCAAGCCCTCACCCAGCCTTATCGTCTCACAGCTTACCAGCACATGTCATCCCATGTGTTTGTTTCTTTATCTGTTTATTTTCTTTCTCTCCCTGGTAGAATGGAAGGAATTTGTTTGGCTGACTGCTGTATCTCCAGCCACTAGAACAGTGCCTGGATTATAGTACCTACTCAATCAGTATGTGCTAACTAACTAAATGAATGAATGAATAAATGTATTCAAAAGCTATTCTGGCTCTCTTTCCTTGCCTAACACAGCCATGGTTCGTGGTCCCAAGAAGCATCTGAAGCAGGTGGCAGCTCCGAAGCACTGGATGCCAGGTAAATTGACCGGTATGTTTGTGCCTCGTCCATCCACCGGTCCTCACAAGTTGAGAGAGTGTCTCCCCCTCATCATTTTCCTAAGGGACAGATTTAAGTATGTCCTGACAGGAGGTGAAGTAAAGAAGATTCGCATGCAGCAGTTCATTAAGATCGATGGCAAGGTCCGAACTAATATAACCTGCCCTGCTGGATTCATGGATGTCATCAGCATTGACAAGACGGGAGAGAATTTCCGTCTGATCTATGACACCAAGGGTTGCTTTGCTGTACATTGCATTACACCTGAGGAGGCCAAGTACAAATTGTGCAAAGTGAGAAAAATCTTTGTGGTCACACAACGAATCCCTCATCTGGTGACTCATGATGTTCGCACCATCCACTACCCCGATCCCCTCATCAAGGTGAATGACACCATTCAGATTGATTTGGAGACTGGAAGATCACTGATTTCATCAAGTTTGACACTGGTAACCTGTGTGTGGTGACTGAGGGTGCTAACCTGGGAAGAATTGGTGTAATCACCAACAGAGAGAGGCACCCTGGATCTTTTGATGTGGTTCACGTGAAAGATGCCAATGGCAACAGCTTTGCCACTCTAATTTCCAATATTTTAGTTATTGGCAAGAGCAACAAACCATGGATTTCTCTTCCCCGAGGAAAGGGTATCTGCCTCACCATTGCTGAAGAGAGAGACAAAAGACTGGCGGCCAAACAGAGCAGTGGGTGAAATCGTCCCTGGGTGACATGTTAGATCTTTATAAGTAATTAAAAATCATGTGGCATGATTAATAATAATAATAATAAAGATATTCAGGCAGTAGAAGTAGGCCATTCGTGACACTCTAAGGTTTCTGCCTTGGCAGATTGGAAGGTGAAGCTCGGTGACATGGGAAGAAATAGGTCACAATGGGAAGCAGGTCGGATTGAACTTTGGTCCAGTGGACCTGAGAGGTCCAGGTAACAGCCAGGTTGGGAGAGTAAGAGGGGCGTTAGAAATGTGAGACCCAGAGCTCATGAGGTAAGTAGGAGAGGGAGTAGATTACGTAGTCAGTGCTAACAGGGAACAGATGAAGTCATGGGGTTCAACGAGAAAGCGGAGAACCAAGGACACACCCCGGGAAAGAAGGAGCCAGTCTAATAGGTAAGAGGAAACGCTGGAGTCCCCAAGAAAGAGTTCCAAGAAGGAAGGCAGGTCCTGCCCCACTATGGAGAGGACAAGCAAACAAGGTGAGGTGCGGAAGGATTTGGTGATTAGAGGGTGACTGGTGATCACAAGGAGAGAATCTCAGAGAGTGGAGGTTTCCAGGTCAATGAGAGGCTAAGAAAGGGCTGCAGTGGTTCCTTCAAGAAGGAGCACGAGGCAGTGGCAAGAACAGATTTGATGTTGAGGGAAGGAGAAGGGAGGAGGGAGAGAGGAGGACAGATCCCGGAGTCGGGGAAGGAAATTCTGAGAGAGACAGAAGTTGCTGGCCTAAACACGCAGCTCAGCAAACTCACCCTGAGTGTCCCCTCCCCTGCCGTGCCTGGGCCTCCTGTCAGTGGGATACGGGAGGCACAGAAGAGAGACTTGAGCACATGTTCAAGGACATCTGGGTCCCTTGAACCTGGCCCAACCTTGGGTTTGTCCTAGCTACCAAGAAAAGCTTACAAGGAGGTATTCAGTGGGAACTCAGGAGAGCTCCTGGGGCTACCCTTCTCTAGGACTGGAACCCATTACAGCCTGTGGCAGACAGCATTTTCTAAAAATGGCCACCACAGTATCTCCCATCCCACTTTCTCTTAGACAAGTGACACTGGCACACCCCTATCGAGGGGTAAAGTCAGTGTCCCTTCATCTGGAACCTGGGCAGGCCTCTATGACCTCCTTGGCTGGTAGAGTCCACCATAAACCATGTCGGGTAATCTCATCCTCACGGTTGGACAAGGCTATGCAGCTTCTGGATGTTTCTCTCTCTTGGCACATGTGCCTTCGAAGCCCTGAGCCACCATGTAATGAATTATCCCAAAGCTACCACACAGAGAGGCACATGCGAAGAGAAACTGAGGCTGCCAGCCCCAGCTGAGCTCCTAGCAAAACATATCCAGACCACAGCACTCATCATGGCCACAATGCCTTGCTCTCTAGGGTTCCCCAAGGCCCTGCTCCCCACCCCTGCTGTGCACTCCCTGGGAAGGCTGGCTTCACTCCCCCATGCACCTGCCTGGGCCCAGTGGGGATCAGTAAGCAGGCCCTGGGTACTGTGCCCCCTGAGCAGCCCTTAACAGGTCTGCACAGGTCATCTGCCCAGCTCCCAGCTCCCAGCTTCCAGCTCCCCAACCACCCCACTCCAGAAACATGGAAAATCTAGGGACCATCCCAGGCCCAGCTGCACTCCAGGACGAAACCGGGCATGCTGCCCAGAATTACACAAAATGGACTTTGGGCCAATTGCCCAAGCTGGACTATTGCCCCCGCCTTCTTAGAAAGGGCACTCTTTCCGGAACCAAGGCCATAGCCTGGAACAAAACCCAGATGTTGGTTGAACAGGACATGCCAGGTGGAAGGGGCTGTGGCGGGGGTGGGAGGTGCATACCTGATGCCTCCCGCATCCTATCAGCCCAGGCGGGCAGGGTGGGGGGAGGGAAGGAGACCCCACGTGTAAGGACTATCATCAGGCAGCCAGCTGCTTCTGAAGGTGGACCTCCGAGGCCCCTGGGATTCAGCCCCTCATCCCTGCCTTAAGCAATGGAGATAAATCTAGGTTAGGTGTCGGGGGCACAACAAGCTGTGCTCCCTGAAAGCAAAACATATAAGTACACATCAGGAAAGAATTGTTTCCTATCCTGTATTTGTGTTAGGATACATGTAACCTGTACCTCCGGAGCATTTAAAATAAGACCTGCTTTATTGTCGTATTCTTAAGTTCTCTTAATAAATATTTCTTGAGTACCTATGATGTGCCAAGCACCATAGATATATTTTCATAAATACATACATGTATGAATATGCAAAGGATATCTCTAGAAGAGTGGTTCTGAACCAGGGCTGCCAGGGAACGTTTGTCGATGTCTAGAGGCATTTTTAGCTGTCACAACTAGAAAGATGCCACAAAAATCGAGTGGGGCGAGACCAGGGATGCTACAAAACATCCTGCAATGCACAGGACAGCCCTGCAATGCAGCAAAAGCCTCTGACCCAAAGTGTCATTCATACTGAGATTGACCTCTAGAAGGATACACAACGGACGGGTCCACGGTGAACATCCCTGTTGCAGGAACTAGGGGACCACTGTGCTTGGGTATGCAAAATCATTCATTTTCCTTGTGTGCCATTGTGAGGAAGGGCATTTTGTAGGGCCTCTTATGAAGTACATGGATCATTTATTTTTAGAAAAGAATAACTGTGACTTGGCTGAGCCGTAATTATTTAGTGGTCTTCTCTTGGTTGCTGGGGCGAAGGACTTTAAAGAAGAGGAAAAGCAAGGGCCTGCCAAAGTACCTGCGACCCACTGTCCTCAATCTACCTAGTCTTCCTCTAGACCAGAGTGTCCCCACCTGGCACCAGCACATGGTGGCCCAGTCTGTTCTTTCCTGCAGGGACCGTCCTATGCAGGATGTTCAGCAGCATCCTGGCCTCTCCCTCCCCAGATGCCAGTGGCACTCTCTTCCCTGTTGTGACAACCAAAAATGTCTCCGGACATTTCCAAATGTCCCATGGGAAACAAAAACATCCCTAGTTTGGAGCCACTGTGCTAGATTTACTCTGTGAACATTTCAACACAAAGAAGTCCCCATCCACTAACCTCAGGAACCTATGACCCAGCTGGATCCTCAGGGAGACCCGAACCCATGCCCAGGGCCAAAGGACTAAGGATAGGGAGACAGCAGACACTGCATGGCACCAGGGGTAGGGGAAGAATGCCTCCTGGAGGAAGCGTTGCTCACAGATTTCTGAGCATAGAGAGGGTCCTCCTGGACTCCCCTAAAATATCTGTCCATTTCACAGAGAAGGAAGTGGAGTAGAGGGGTGATGTGGCCCCAGTCACACAGTGAATGATGGCTAGGAGAAGCTGGGACAGCTGTATTATCTGTAGCATCCCAACACATCCTGGGAGACTTTCCTTGTTCTTTATACACTGCCTGGCTCCATGGACACCCCTCAGTGTCCTGGTGCCCCCATCTTGAAAGGGGGTCACCTAAGATGGCACATGACTAGCAGCATGTATTTTCTGCATTCGCCCTGTATTTCTAGATAAACAATCACTCAGCTGTTCCCGAACTCCGCAGTGGCTCCACACAGAGCTGTCTCCTAGGGTCTGGAGGATCGCATCCACAGCTGCACACCACAGACCCAGGAAATGTTCACCATCGCTAGACTGCAGCACCTCCTGCAGCTACAGGCAGCTGAGAGCCAGGGAAACCCAGTTTGCAAAACTCTGACATCTATACAAGTGAGAGTGGCAGGGATAAATAGGATGAGAATTAAAACGCACCTTGTTTCAACTCCTTAAGGAAGGCAAGTCAAGGCGAGTCCAGCCTTGAGCAATGAAGTCAGCCAAGACATTCCTTCCACCATGTAGAAAAAGCCAGATATCAAAGAACCCAGGCTTTAAAACCAAACTGCCTGGGATTGTAACCCCATTCTGTGACTTCCTGGCTGTGTGATCTCAGACAAGTTACTCAACCTCTCTGAACCTGAGTAGCTGCATCTATAAGACAGAGATAATAACAGTGACCACTCTATAGTATCATCAGTCAGCTGAGATAATGCAAATGAAGCTCTTAGCACAGAGACCAGCACATTGTAACTACGTGTTACATGATTCCGGCTATTATTTTATTATTAAGCATAAATATAATAACAACAACCTTACTATGGTTTATGAGCTGGCATGTGGGGCCCCATATAAATTTTCACAAATAAATTCCAGTTTGGAGGCAAAATGGCTGGAAAACTACAAAATTTCTGGTCATTTATATAACATCCCTCCTCCCACCATCCCATATTGAAAAAATAAAAGGATCTTTTAAAAACAATTTTTAGTGGTGTTTTAACCTATCTGAACAGCTAAGACTTGACTGCCCTGTTCTTAGTTTCAGCTGTTTTCCAGCTGCAGTGTTTTTCTCATTGATCAGAGAGAAATCCCCAAGGTCTGGCAAAGGAAGCTTTTAATTGCTTTGGATGGACTGATTTTTGGCTTAGCTGCTCAAGCATATAATTGAATGAGAGCGAGCGAGAGAGAACGAATATCACTTTGAGATTGCTTTGAGATGAAAATACAGTCAGAAATCCCCATTCCTGACCAGACCTCAAAGATTCCCCTAGCCTGACTCCCACGAGTTTTCCTTTTTATCAAAGGAAAAGGAAATTTTCCTGATCTTTATCAAAATAATAAGAGTGATCATAACAATCACTGTCCTTTATCATATGTGCTTGTGGGTTGGAATTCCCCAAAAGTGGACTCTGAGACAAGGATCTGAGTCCACTGACTTTCTTAGGAGGCAATCCTGGAAGCACCAGGAAGTAAGACAGAATGGAAGACACAGCCAGGGAAGCAAGTTACGACTGGGGCCCCTGGAGCCCAATCCCCCTGGGGACTCTGGGAGCCAGTTCAGCTCGAACACTTCAGCATCATCTCATCCAGGGATGAGGGCACTGGGGAATTTATGCCCCAGATCCCATCAGCCATTGGATGAGGGCTGATCCTAGGCTGTATTAATTCCCTGGCACTTCCAGCCATCCCCAGTGCAGGCAGCCCGAAGAACGAAGCCCTGGGGCAAAACAGCCACAAGTCAGGCCTTCTGCAAAGCACCAGCTGCATCCCTACAACACCCAAATACGACACGACCCAAAAATATGATCATTGCCCACTTCCCCACTCAAAAGACCCAGAGGATTTGTGATCTAACTGAATATACAATCTTTTTATCAGTAGATAAAATAGTTAATATCTATTTATAACATTTAATTTACCCTACATGCTTATAATGACATATTATATGTTAACAATATATTAATTTAGAAAAGTTGCTATCTCTGCCCTCATTCCATGACTCAGTTTTATTCCAGCTCTTCCAATTCATCATTTGCTCTCATGGTCTTTGTCATCATCAAAGCCACCTTTTGAATCATCTTAGCTTCCCAAGCACATCTTCTTTCTTCCCCTCTGGTTCTTGGCGACACAGCAATTTTGGAATCTGTAGGATGCTTTCACTGGAATTTTTATCCCAAGGCTTGAGCACCTATTTGCATAACATTAGGGCAGCTGGCTGTTCCATTCATCTCGGAGGTGCCAATGCATGCTCTCCATAATGTAACCACGGATGGTATGGCTTTCTTAAGTGTCCTTAAAAGACTCGTTCACTCTTCACAGAGCAACACGGTGATGCCACACCCTTGGAAATTTGTTCCAAATCTGGATTATATTTCCTAGCCTCCTTTCTAGCAATTCCTTCAAGATAACCTTAGTAAATATCCAAAAAGACCACCGATTAAGGTTGTTTCAGATAACATCTCGCCTAAACAGCACTTGGTTGTTCAAAGTAAAATAGTTGGGAGCAACCCACAACATGAAAGACTGTGAGAGTCCTACTCGAAAACAGACAGTGTCATTCCAGAGATCACCCGGGGAGGGGGGAGCTTTGGTGAGTCTTCAGTCGTGAGAGGGGTTTTGACAGTCACATGCATAAACCCATCTTAATCTTCACAACCACCCTAGGAGTGGGTTCTCTCATTATTCCCATTTAACAGATGAAGAAATGGAGGCTCGAGGGGTTCAACAAGCACTGGAGTGACAGTGTTGGGTGTTACTTGGGGGTAGGCACACCTTCCACCACCACATGGCCACCCTTGATGGGGGAGAGCTGTGCCCATGGGCATAGCTGGTAGACTCCTGGGCCAATCAGCAAACTCTAAGGAGCAAAAAGCCCCAGCTGGCCCAGCAGCCATGGTAAGGTTCCAACTCAGCTCCCTCCACTTTCCTGAGTGAGGAAAGAAAAGGGCCACTTCCACCATTCCAGCTGAAAACCTCTGCAAAGAAAATGTAAAGAAAAGTCCCCCCTTAGGGATCTGGAGCTGCTTCCAAAACCCACACCCAAGACCATTTCAAATAAGAAAGCAAAAGTGTGCAAGAGTTTTTAAAACAAGACAAAATGGAAAAATCCTGACTCCCCCTTTCTTGTCTCTCTTGCTCATCAGTCCATGACACTTTGGGTTTTTACTGATTAACATAACTAAAGAACCGGCGGGGGCTATGAGGGAGAGGGTTCAGCCAGGTGTTAAAGGGAGACGGTGGGCTTTGGAGCTGGCAGGGCTGAGCTCACTGCCTTCGGCTCTCTCAGCCTCAGTTTCACCATCTGTAAGACGGGTATTAATCCCTACCTCACAGAGCAGTGATGAAGATTAAGCAGAATGCAGCAGTCAACACAAGTCAGAAATCGATAGTGTCAATCCCATCCTGCACTGTCCCTCCTTTCCTCTTCTGTTTCCAGTCAGGTTATGGGGCGGTGGGGGCGCTACAGTGAAACAGAGTTGGTCTCTCTGGAGTAGGGAGAGAGAGTTAGCGTAACAGGGAATGGAAAGCGGGGCTCCTGGCTTCCTGTTTCTTGCTTTTCTCAGGCACCTCTTCCCACGGGGAGAAGACCACGTGGCCTGTCTGCCAGAATGCCCTCCTTCACTCCACCCAGACCACCCCAGGCCAGGCTGTGCCCACAGCCATGTGTAGGACCCTCATCTCCCCAAGGTGGGGCAAGCAGAGGAAGCGCCATAGCTGCAGCTGTGCCTCTGCCTTCCAGAAACCAGGTATGGGAGCAAAAGAGGAGGAAACCAAGAGGTAGAAGAGAGGTCAACAGCCCTGGCAAAAAGAAGACGGGGCATTCTCCCCAGAAGGGTCCCTGAGGGGCACACATAGGAGGCATGACTGCTGAATCCCCGGACCAAGCTGAGGGCATCCTGGGTTACACTGGTGGGTCTCAGAGCTGCTGGAAGGCTGCCCCTGGCCTCGCGCTCCCATCTCCTCACAGCTGCTAACTGTAGAGGGTTCTCAAAGGCAGGGTTTCAATTTTGCAAACGGATCTTCAGAAAATTGTGCCTCCCAGCTCCCTGCGGCCAGCCACATCAGCAAAACATACCTCGGAAGAGGAGTCCACTGCCAAGAAGGCTGGGAAGCTGCCCGGAAGCCCAGCGCGCCTCGTGAAGATCTGTTTCCAATTAGCTGGTGGCCGTTCCCCCGAAATCGTGACCATAACCAGATTTGGGGTGAGCGTGCCCCATTTCATGAACAGTTGTCAGAGAATCCCCAAATCCTACCCTCTGATGGGCCACACAGACCCCCCCAGCTCAGGCAGCCCAGTGTCCTTGGGAGAAAAATGAGAGACTTGCTCAAGGCGGCTTCTGTGACCTCATCCAGCTCAGACATTCTCTGACTGCGTATTTTCCCTGGGCCTCCTTTGTAATAATTCCACAGGGTCTAGTACACTGGGCTCCTTAGTAATTTTTATAGATATAGCACTCACCCAACTCATAATTTAAAAAAAGTTAGCCAGGCTCAGTGGCTCACGTCTGTAATCCCAGCACTTTGGGAGGCTGAGGCAGTTGGATCACCTGAGGTCAGGAGTTTGACACCAGCCTGACCAACATGCTCTACTAAAAATACAAAAATTAGCCAGGCATGGTGGCACACGCCTGTACTCCCAGCTGCTCAGGAGGCTGAGGCAGAAGAATCGCTTGAACCTGGGAGGCAGAGATTGCAGTGACTGAGATTGCGTCATCGCACTCCAGCCTGGGCAACAAGAGTGAGAGACTCCGTTTCAAAAAAAAAAAAAAACATAGAGACAGGGTCTTGCTCTGTCCCAGGCTGGAGTGTAGTGGGTGCAATCATAGCTCACCGCAACCTCAAATTCCTGAGCTCAAGTGATCCTTCCACCTCAGCCTTCCGAGTAGCAGGGAATACAGGTGTGTACCACCACACCTGGCTAATTATTTAAGTATTTTTATTTTTTGTAGAGACAGAGTCTTATTATGTTGCCCAGGCTGGTCTTAAACTACTGAGCTCAAGCGATCCTCCCACCACGGCCTCCCAAAGTGCTGGGATTACAGGTATGAGCCACTGCGCCCGCCCAGAGTGAACGATTTAGTTGTCAAGAAAAGACGGGTGGACAGTTGTTATGTTTTGGCAGTTCCTTTCCTCCTTCCATTGCCTGCTTCCCAAAACACTGACGGATACAGGGTGCCAAGCCCTGCTTTTTTCTAATTCAAGAGTTAAATAACATTAAAGAATAATTTTTGGAAAAAAGACAAAATTATGACTCTCATTAAAATATAAAGATTTTATTTAACTCACTAATTAATGAGGGAAGTAGTTAAGATGCTCTAACTAGTTAAAAGGAGAATTCCAAGAACCACACATATTAAGTTAACAGGAGGCCGAAATGAACTTGAGTGCAGAGGAAGTTTATCCACAGGGCAACCATCAAGTGCATTCCTCAGCACGAGGAATTTGCATTTCTATGAACTCCAATCATTTGCACTACTGTCAGTTCTCTATGACTTACAGAGTTGTAACACGGCTCAAAGGCAATGGAAGGCAAAGATAACCTGGAACCGTGCTCTAGCCTGGACGTTCAGTGACGTGTTCTCCTTTTTTGCCCATTGGAAAGTTTTTCACTAATTTTTCCTGTTGGTAATATAGGAGACCAAATGGTGGAAGAGTAAATAAAGGCTATACTTAGAGGAAACTGATCCCTCCAGATTAGAATCCTGTGGAAAATTCTTGGAGACTGAAGTTCAGCTTGATTTTGAGGGCTGGTAAATATTTAGGGGGTGGGTACAATGGCTCACGCCGGTAATGCCACCACATTGGGAGGCTAAGGAGGAAGGATTGCTTGAGCCCAGGTATCCTAGATCAGTCTGGGAAACATGGTAAGAGCTCACCTCTACAAAAATAAATTTTTTAAATTAGCTGGGCCTGGCGGTGTGCACCTGTGTTCCCAGCTACTCTGGAGACTGAGGTGGGAGGATCACCTGAGCCCAGGAGGTTGAGGTGGCAGCGAGCCATGATCACGCCACTGTACTCCAGCCTGAGCAACAGAGCAAGAAACCTTCTCAAGAAAAAAAAAATATGGAGAGGAGCACCTCTGTCTACAGAGGCGAGTGTGGGCAGAAGTTTGGAGGGAAGAAAGAACCAGGCGTGTTCCGCTGGCAGGGTGCACCTGTCTGCCCAGAAAAGTGGGTTTGTGAAGGAAACTGGCAGGTGACGAGGTTGGATATGTAAACTGGGACATCCTTGTGGCGTTTTACTGTGACACTCAGCTTCCTAACCATCCTGGAGAAAGAGTTAAGAGGATAAATAAAGATGGTGGAAATAGTGTGAAGATAGTTATCTGAAAAGGCAGAGGGAGGTGCTGGCCTTTTGTTCTGTTCACAGTAGACAATTTGCGGTGCCTTCCTAGTGACCCTGCCTTTTTTGGAGTGTGATTCCCGCTTCTTGCTGAGGAGGAAGAAGCAAACAATCAGGTTTGAGACAGATAGCTTCCCCCTGCTTATGAGAGGGGGACGGAATTTGAGCTCAGAAAGACCCCACCACAGTCCGGCGGTATTGACCCAGGAGTGGTAGGAACATATAAAACTGGGGCCCTGGTTGTTATCATGGCAACCTGTAGTGTGTTGCATGCTGAGTTTGGGGGAGCAGAACGGTCTCAGGGGATAGTCAGTCCACAGGGAGATTAGCACAGGTGGGCAGAGAAGTGACCCAGCCCCAGGTTGCCCCGTAACCTTTGCTCCCAGGAGGCTGCTGTGCGGCTCGTCTGATCAGCGGTTCCCTGAGGGTCCAGGTTTCCTAATAGGAATACTTCTCCCTCCAGTTCACTTGAAGGGCTTCTGCTTCCTTCCCTCAAACAGGCTTCACGGAGTTTAATGAACCCAGAGCCATCTCCTTCCCCAATGCCGACTGTGCCTGTGTTTTAGGCCAGGTTTGTATGAGAGTTGAATGAAGATTGAATGAACGAAGGATGAAAAGTACAAAATGCCATCACTTCACCTCTTTCAGGAAGACCCAGGACACTCTACTGTATCCTCCTCTAGTTTGTGAATTAAATGTCAATGGTGTCTTTTACTAAGCACTTACTATGTGCCAGACACTATGCTGAGCTCTGTACCTTTAAGAGGCAGCAAGTGGTGACTGGTTCAGAGCTGGGCTCCGAACTGCCTGAGTTGGAAGCCTCAGATAGGAAAATGAAAGCTTAAAGAGGTGAAGCCCTGGCCAAGCCCAGTAGCTCATGCCTGTAATCCCAGCACCTTGAAAGGCCAAGGCAGGAGGATCACGTGGGGCCAGAAGTTCAAGAACAGCCTGGGCAACAAAGTAAGACCTCGTTTCTACTAAAATTTTAAAAATTTGCCAGATGTGGTGGCGCATGCCTATAATCCCAGCTACTCCGGAGGCTGAAGCTAGAGGATCACCTGAGTCCAGGAGTTCAAGGCTTCAGCATGCCATGAATATGCCACTGCACTCCAGCCTGGGTGACAGAGGGATACGATGTTACTAAAAAAGTTGGGGGTGGGGATCAAGCCCTCTCCTGAGCTAGTAATGGTGGGACTGAAGTTCAAGCCCATGGCTGATTCCAGATTCTGTTTACAGAACCATTATGTGATGTAACTAAAGCCTTGATTATGCATCTACTAGGCACACCATTCAAGGTGCTGGGGATGCTGCTGTCACCAACACACCCAGTTCTGGCCCACATGCGGCTGCCACCCCAGCCCCCAGTGCTCTCCCTGGAGCCTGAACCGTAGCTACCCCTTCAGAGCCACCCCTCTGGCTTCCAAGTACCTGCACTACCCACTCCCACCCCTCCCTGGAAGAGATGGCACAGCCTAGGAGCCAGCTGTCCTGGGGGGCTCAGGCCTGTAGGCCCAATCATCCACATGTCAGGGAAGGAAAGAAAGCCCATGGCAGGAGGGACACCCTCTTATGGGTGGCAGCGACTCCACGAGCCCAGACTGCCCCGTTCACCGAGTCTGCTAGTGTTTGAACCCATCTTTCAATAAGACCCACCCTCTTGGGCCAGCAAGTCCAAGCTGCAGTAAACCTGGAGGGAGACCCGCAGTCCAGCCGCAAAGCCCTGCCCTGCACTTGGCCGCTCGCAGAAGCTCTGGGCTTGCCAAGAGTGCCACGTAGCAGAGGCAGTCTCCACCTCTAGCCTGTCCCACTCTTCCATCTGCTTCTCATTAGCTTCAAAAGTGAGGTCTGGCACTGTGCCCTGGGCAGGAGGGAGAGCTTGGTGTGGCAGCTCACAGAACCCCACCTCCCTTGCCTGGGCTTTCTCTTCTCCTGCCCCATCCATCATCAGCACAGCTTCTGGAGCTCCTCTCTCTACCTCCTCCACCTCCCCAGCACCCCCTCCCCTGCCCCCCTTCAGCAACTGCTTCCCTGCACAGCCCCACCCACCCACACCCTCATACACACACCGTCACTCCCCCGGCACTCAGTCCCTACAAGCTTCCTTCCTTATCCCTTTTAATCCCTGCAGCCCTCAGGCAGTGTAGCCCAGAGGTTCAAGGGCATTCACTCTCGCATCAGAAGGGTCTGGGTTCAAACCCCTGTGCCCTGCTTGCTGGCTGTGTGACTTTGAGCAAGTTGCTTAATCTCTCTGGTCCTCAGTTTCTCCATCTGTAAAATGAGATGATATTAACAGTACCTATTTCATAGGGTTATCATGAGGATAAAATAAAATAGTACAAGTAAAGAGCACAGCATAAAATCAGGGCTGGTCCACCTTAGGTATAAAAGGGATGAATTAGGACTTAGAATCTTACTCTTCCTAAGGGGACCTGCAGTTGGCTGAAGCAGGACCTGCCTTCCGGGATAGGAATTAAGGTTTTATTTTAGAAAAAGGCCTGAGAAAGTAGGAGGCTGAAGGGGCCTATCTCTATATTCTGGTTACCTCAAAGACAGTTAAATTCTGTGCTGTGAGCATTTATTGAGCACTATCTGCATGCCAGGCACTGTGTGTGAAAACCACAATGCCTGCAGATCAAGGAGCTCAGATTCTAGTGCCAGAAAAAAAACAGAAAGAGAAAGGGCCACCACGCCACACGCTGAAGACAGCAAGGGAGAGGCCAGAAAGTGCTACGAACAAGGAGGAAACAGCTCTGAGCTGCTGGGCAGTCGGGCACTGTGTCTCAAAGGAGGGCCGCTGGCAAGGACAGAAGGCACCCCTCTTACGGAGCAATGGGGGCTTGGTGGGTCCCATGTGCTCTCCAGGAGAAGCAGGCAGAATTCCTTAGTCCCATTAAGCTGATGAGGAAGGCGAGGCACCGAGAGTAAGGGACATCTGCTTCCCCACCAGTGGGTTTGTATTCTAGAAAGGAATGTTCTCCGCAACCCCAAACCGTCAGCTCGTTCTGCTTCCAAACTTGGCAGGAGTTTTCAGGGAAGACAAAGAAGAGAGGGGGAGGGGCAAGGTGGACCAGCTGAGCTGGTTCTCCCAGGGCCTACGGACTTCGTCCTGCGTGGGTGAGGGGCGTTCACACACTGGTGTCCACACCCCCACGTTGCTCCACCAGGCACGAGGCCAGATTTTGTCCTTGTAATTCCCAGAACTGCCCTGAAACAGGACACTCACTAATGTGCATGGTTTAAAATGCAGTGGGTTTTTTTGGAGTTTTTTCATTTGTTTTGATACAGGGTCCCACTCTGTCACCCAGGCTGGAGTACAGTGGCACAATCACGGCTCACTGCAGCCTCAACCTCCCAGCCTCAGGTGATCCTCCCACCTCAGCGTGCCCAGTAGCTGAGACTGCAGGCACTTGCCGCCATGCCAGGCTAATTTTTTCCATATTTTTTGTAAAGACAGGGTTTTACCATATTGCCCACACTGATCTTGAACTCCCGAACTCAAGCAATCCACCCACCTCAGCCTCCCAAAGTTCTGGGATTACAGGTGTGAGCCACGGCACCTGGCCAAATACATAGTGGTTTTGAAAGAAGCCTGCTCAGGAAGAGGAGAAATGAGTCCTATCAGATCTGCGTTCCCTGGAGAATGGCTTCCCCACCAGCCCGGGAAGAGATGATACCTGTGCACTCAGGCTCATTGCAGTGCTGTTCACAATGGCCAAGATCTGGAAACAACCTAAATGTCCATCAGTGGAAACAATTGTGGCATACATCCATGATGGAACATTATTCAACCTTTCAAAAGAAGGAAATACAGGGCTGGTTGGTCACACCTGTAATCCCAGAACTTTGGGAGGCCAAGGCAGAAGAATCGATCACTTGAAGCCAGAAGTTTGAGACCAGCCTGGGCAACAAAGCAAGATCTCGTCTCTACAAAAAATTTAAAAATTAGGCGCGTATCGTGGCACATGCCTGTAGTTTCAGCTGCTCAGGAGGCTGAGGCAAGAGGATCCCTAGAGCCCAGGAGCTCAAGGCTGCACTGACCTATGATGTACTGTTGCATTCCAGCCTGGGCAACAGAGTGAGACCCTGTCTATAAAAAAGAGAAAGAAAGAAGAAAGGAGAGAAGAGACGGAAGGAGGGAGGGAGGGAGGGAGGGAGAGGAGGGGAGTGGGGAAGCAAGAGGGAGGGAGGAATTTGTCTTCCCTGCAAATTCCTGATCCTGCCATTTGTGACAACATGGTGGACCTGGAGGACACGATGAGATACTGAAGTGACTCAGACGGAGAAAATCAAATACTGCGCTTTCTCTCTTATGCACGGAACCGAAAACAGCCAAAATAATAGAAGCAGAAAGTAGAATGTTGGGTGCCCTGGACTGGGAAGAGGGGGAAACAGGGTGACGTTGGTCAAAGTGTGCAGCGCCTCCGGTACGCAGGATGAATACATTCTGGAGATCTACTGTGCACCTCGGGCCTGTGATGAACAAT
The DNA here is from genome assembly GCA_963573385.1 of Cacajao melanocephalus. Classification (NCBI taxonomy): domain Eukaryota; kingdom Metazoa; phylum Chordata; class Mammalia; order Primates; family Pitheciidae; genus Cacajao; species Cacajao melanocephalus. Next base: position 40,196 of record CAUYLG010017612.1, on the reverse strand, counting down.
ACTGTACTTTTTTGTTAAGAGAGTAGATCTTATATTTAGGCCTCTTACCACATAAGGAAATGACAAACAGAGGCGATGGAAGGGCACGTGAAGTGATGGATAAGATTATGGCCTTGATGAATGTTTTCACAGCTGTGTGCATATTTCCAAACACATCAAGTTGTATACATTAAATATGTACAGGCCAGGCCTGCTGGCTCATGCCTGTAATCCCAGCACTTTGGGAGGCCAAGGCAGGTGGATCACTTGAGGTCAGGAGTTTGAGACCACCCTGGGCAACATAGTAAAACCCCGTCTCTACTAAATTAGCCGAGCATGGTAGCTCAGGCCTGTAATCCTAGCTACTCAGGAGGCTGAGGCATGAGAATAAGAATTGCTTGAACTTGGGAGGTGGAGGTTGCAGTGAGCCGAGATGGCACCACTGCACTCCAGCATGGGAGACAGAGCGAGATTCCACCTAAAAAAAAAAAAACAACAACAAAAAACCTACAGCTTTTTGTGTGTCAATCATACCTCCATAATGTAGTTTATTAAAAACCACGTGATTTGGAGATGGATGCCCTGTGCATTGGTAATATATTGGATGTAGGAGATAAGGACATAGGAGAAATCAAGAATGACCCCCAGGCTTCAAGTTTGAGCTACCTCTGGGTTCGAGGGATCACTTACTGGGACTGGGAGGGCGGGGCAGGATCAGATTAGAGAGGGGAACGAAGGCTTCCGTTTCTGGTGCTGTTTAATTTGGGAGGATTATTTGAGCCCGAAGTGGAAATTACAGTTATGCAAGCCTGGAACTTCCGGAATTAAGGGAAGATCTGGCTGCGATGTTACCAGCACGTGGGCGAAATTTAAAGCCATGGTTCCTGATGCAACCTTGCAGGGAGTGAGAGTTCAGAGAGCAGAGACAACTGTCCAGAACCAGGCCTTGAAGACCCTCAACACTGACGGTCACAGAGGAGGGACAGCAGCAGCCATGGAGGCAGGCGGGTGGGCACAGAGGGCCACAGAGGGGAGGATTCTGTGAGGAGGGGTGGCTGACCTCGTTGAGTGTTGCAGGGAGGACTGATAAGATGGGAAGGGGAAGCCAAAGCCAGCCTGCAGTGAATTGAAGGGGGAACACAGGTGAGGAAGCCGAGGCAGCTAATGTACCCACCACTGTCAGGAAGTCCTGCAGCACTGGCTAGGGCTGGTGGCGGAGGAAGCAGAGGCGGCTGGAGGGCCGGTGAGATCGGGCAGGTCTCCATCGGTGACTTTTGCGTGGGTTCCCTGCCTGGAAACATAGAGACAAATCCTGACTGCCCTCGAATTGGCAGTGGGGCCTCAGGCAAATTGAGTCAAGTGAGCGATTGTATATAAGGGTGTTTTAATGCACGTTGAGTGATAGAGTGGGAAGGATGAACACCCCGTGGTAGGTACATGCACACGGGGGGGCCCACTCAGCAACAGCAGAGGACAAAACTACCGATACCCACAGCAACGAGGACAATTTCCAGAATCACTACAGGGAGGGAAAGAAGCCAGACTCAGAAGGGCATGTGCAGTATGAATCGTTTATAAGAAGTTTTACAACAGGCAACACTCATCTACAACGAAATAAAAACCTGAACAGTGGCTGCCGCTGGGGGCAGTGTAGGGGTGCCCTGACAGACAAAGGACAAGAAGGAACCTTCTGGGGGACCGGAACATCTTTCCCTTGGGAGGAGTCTGATTTAACAGATGTCTGCATTTGTCACAACTCAGCAAGTGGTGCACTTACGATTGGAACATTTCACTCTATGTAAATTTTACCTAAGATGAACTAGAAAGGCATTCCTGAATGCTACTTAATGATACACGTGCGGAAGCCTTTGGGAGTGAAGCGTACTGAGGTTTGCAGCTCCCCTTGAAAGGTAGAAAACAGGAAGATGAACTATGGATAGATGGAGAGCTGTGTGATGAAGAAATACAGTAAAATGCCGTCCAGGGGGTGCGCATGTGCGTGTTCACTGGAAAATGCGTTCAACTTTTCTGTGTATTTGAAAATGTTTCTAATAAAATGTTGAGGGGAAATTTTTAAAAAGGATGTGAGAGTACTTTTCATCCAATGCAAAGATACTTGTTGGGCACCTACCATTATGTCAGATACTGCAAGGCAGGGGACGCGGTGCTGATGGAGACGTCGAAAGCTATGGCACGAGGCATCATCCAAGTGACAGGCAACTAAGCCAGCTCCTCAGAGCAGAGCGCTGTCGTTGTCCTTTCTGACAGAAGACACCCAGGGCCAGAGGCGAAGGAGGAAAGCACAAGTAGGTCTGCCAGGAACTGATTCAAAGAAGCAAATCAGCTGCGCTTGGTGGCTCATGCCTGTATTCCCAGTGCTTTGGGAGGCCGAGGCAGGAGGATCACTTGGGCCCAGGAGTTCAAGGCCAGCCTGGGCAGCATTGCAAGACCCTATCTCTACAAAAAAAAATTTTTTTTAAAGGAACAAGTCTCTGGGGCCTGTGCAGAGGGCAGCAGGGTGACTGGGCCTGGAGATTTGGGTTGGGATATTCAACACGTGCCTCAGAGAGTGAAAACACAGTCAGCTTTGGGAACAACCACTTCAACCCCAGGGGTCGAAATATGCCCTCATCTAACTGCTCACTGCTTGGGGTTTCTGAATGTTTCAGTCCCTCCGTTATAAACAAGGGACCAGGAAACCTAGGACTGCCCTTGCCACCAAAGGTGCATCCGTAGGAATGTTCACCATGGCCTCAATTTTGTTTTTGGTTTTTTTTGAGATGGAGTCTTTCTCTGTCACCCAGGCTAGAGTGCAGTGGCACAATCTTGGCTCACTGTAACCTCCACCTCCCAGGTTCAAGCGATTCTCTAGCCTTAGCCTCTTGAGTAACTGGGATTACAGGTGCCTGCCACAACACCTGGCTCATTTTTGTCTTTTTAGTAGAGATGGGTTTTTGCCATGTTAGCCAGGCCGGTCTTGAACTTCTGACCTCAGGTGATATGCCCACCTCGGCCTCCCAGAGTGCTAGGATTATAGGCATGAGCCACCGCACCCAGACACCATGGCCTGATTTTTAAGAGTGAACATGTGACATCCGCAGCCACATGCAGCTACAGGGGTCTGGGTCAGTCATTTATGACGGTTTAAAGTGCAATGGAACTCCATGCAACTGTCAGACTTAGTGAGATAAATCTACAGGTCCTGGACTTTGAACTGCCCAAAACTGCCCAAAATATTTGTATATACACATTATGATCCTATTTACATAAAATTATATGTAGGTAAGTGTGTGTGTGTATATATATATATATGTGTGTGTGTAAATATAAATATAAATATATATAAATGCACGCATACACAGAGCACCGTAATAGAGTTCACCCAAATGCTTATAACAGTGATCTCTCCATAATGAATTCGAATAATCTTTTCTTCACTTTATTCTTGGCATTTTTCTAGATTGTTTAAAATTTCACAATAAATGTATATAATTTTAATGAAGCAATTCTTTTTTTTAAAAAAAAATGATTGTGCAAGAGGTTTCAGAGTAAGTTGATGTCCACAAAGTTCTTAAGAGACTGTCGCTTTGGTGGCGGGGAGTGGCTTACACCTGTAATCCCAGCACTTTGGGAGGCCAAGGCAGGAGGATCACCTGAGGTCAGGAGTTTGAGACCAGCCTGGCCAACATGGTGAAACCCCATCTCTACTAAAAATATAAAAATTAGCCAGGTGTGGTGGCGAGCACCTGTAATGTTAGCTACCCAGGAGGCTGAGGCAGGAAAATTGCTTGAACCTGGGAGGTGGAGGTTGCAGTGAGCTGAGATTACACGATTGTACTCAAGCCTGGGCAACAGAGTGAGACTCTGTCTCAAAAAGAAAAAGAAAAAAGAGACTGTCACTTAGACCCCGCCCACCTCCATGATGACGGAGAGGTTGGGGAGGTGAGCTAAGGACTCTCTCCAGCTATGACTGAGAGCTCTCCTGTCCCCTCCCTGAGCCCTGAGGCAGGACTGGCTACATTTTTGTTGGGTTCAGTGCAAAATGAAAATGGGGGCTCCTTGTTCAAAAAGTATTAAGAATTTCAACATAGTAACAGCAGAGCTTGAAGCCAAGCGCAAGGGCTCATCTGGGCATGGGACCTCATGTCACTCCACAGGTCACAAGCCCATGAGGCTGGCCCTGTCTGGCAGGACCATCTGAGCAAATTACAGAGCAGGAGATGAGGCCAGGAAAATGGTCAAGGAGGAGCTGGTCTGGACCTCAAGACGCCATAGATCCACACAGACCCTTTCAGCTGACCAGGAATCTCGCCAGAACAAACCTTATAAACATTCATGCTTGTGCATTTGAAACCCTGGCTCCTGAGACGTGTAAGACCCAGCGGCAGGTTCCAAGGGCCCTGAGTTTTTGGGCAGCTTTATTTAGCAAGAATTCAAGTCAGAAGGGGCTTATGCTCAAGCCAGGCAGGTGGACCTGGAGGGCTGCTTGTGGGAAGTGGCATCTGCCTGCTGTGCGGAGTCCCAGGGCTGGCCACAGGGAACCTGCTCCAAGAACCTTCCACTCCCACCCCCCTGGAAGCTGATGGTGCCCCTTGGCCCAGCCTGCTACCTTACCCCAAGTCTCTCTTGGGGCAGTCACCCCAACACATCACAACGTGGCTGCTCCTGGGGAAACCTGTTCCTGCGCCTCCTGCCACCATGTCCCACCCCCGCACCTCCTGGCTTCTGGGCACCACAAAGAGAGCCTGTGTTGAGGCCCAGCCGCGCCGAGTGTGCAGACAGCCTATACCTCCCGTAGGCCACATGGCACAAAGGCTGGTCTGTGTGGCCCAGCCTGGAGGGCCCACCGCCTCCCTTCCTCCACCAGGCACTGGGATCAAGTCATCGGAGGGCCCAGGAGGCTGCCAGGCTGGCTGGACAGCCGAGGAGACAAGAGCTGCTCAGCTGACCCTGCAGGACTCCAGTGTGTCCAGCAAGCAGCAGTCACTTCCAGGCTCACGGGCACTCCTGGTGACGTGTGCACAGCTTCCAGCCTCTCTGAAGTTTCGTCACCCCTCTATGAACAGCTGAAGGGCTCATTCAGGCTCTCCCCTAATCAGGGCCCCTGGCACCAGCCTTCACCCACCCTGCAACCCACAGTGATGGGTACAAAGACGTGCCATGGGTCCGACTACCTTAGAACAGCCCAGAACGGGTGAGGGTTTAACGCTGTCCACAGCAAACCTCACCAATAAGTTTGGCTTCGGTCCTCAGGTGATTCCAACAGAATCGAGTCCAGGCGCCCACACTAGTAACAGGCTTTTAATGCAGTCACTGTTGACTCCACCCTCTCCTGTCCCCCTTCCCTGTCCCCTCCCTTGTGCCTTTGGGAATCACCTGACACATAAACCTCCTGCGCCCAGATCCTTGTCTCAGAGCTGCCATCCCAAGTCTCTCCCTGCCTTGGTCTCACCCCCCGCTTCACTCACATGTGCAAAGGCTGGGCACGATGCCTCATGCCTGTAATCCCAGCACTTTGGGAGACTGAGGCAGAAGGACCATTTGAGCTCAGGAGTTCAACACCAGCCTAGGAAACATTGCAAGACCCTGTCTCTACAATAAAACAGACAATTATCCAGATGCAGTGACATACACTTGTAGTCCCAGCTAATCGGGAGCCTGAGGCAAAGGATCACTCAAACCCAGGAGTTCAAGGCCGCAGTGAGCTATGACTGAACCACTGCACTCCAGCCTGGGTGACAGAGCAAGACTCTGTCTCTAAAAATAAATAAATAATTACACGTGCAATACGTGTAACACACGTGCGTCGGGTGCCTGTTAGGTGCATGGGGGGTGGAGTTTGCGGTGAGGGGAGACCCCTGCAGTGCCCCCTCCATGGTTTTCATTTTGTGGGAAAAGAGAAAGTAGAATCTATGGAGATGAAAACGTGGGAGAAAGGGGCAAGGGAAGGGAGAAGGGATGGGTGGCACAGAGGGACACCACCTCCAGGGCATGAGCCAGGAAGACGCCTCCCCTGGGGCAGCCCCTCCTTGTCTCCACTCAGCTGCTTCCCCAGGAAGCCCCTTTGTCCACATCTGCCTCCTCCGGTCCTGCTCACAAAGGCACTTAGGACTCAGCTGGATTCTGCAGGCTGAGCAGTGTGCTGGTTAGGGTATTTCCGTCTGCTTGCAGAACATTCCCTGCCTGGCCCTGACCCCTGGAAGGCTGAGCCCCAGGGACTGCACTGCCTGGGCTCCTTGGTCCTCCACTTCCTAGTAGATCCAACCAATAGCTGACAGTGGCAGGAGATGTGGGTGAGGCCAGGGGGAGGCAGTGGGGAGGCGGAGTATAGAGTATTTATCCCCCCATTCTTCTCTCCCTCCTTCCCCATGGTTCTGGCAGGGGCTCCAGTTGGTGGCCCTCCACCACACTGCCCTTCTCCCCAGCAGCTGGAAACACTCTTCCACAGCCTTCCAGTGGAGGGCATAACAGCTCCCCACTGCTGCTGCTACCTGCGTGCCTGAACACCTCTTGGTTCCCTAAACTCAGATGGGGAGCAGCCCCTCTATTAAGAAAATCTCTTTTGAAATCCCCTGGGGTGCCACTGTTTTCTGTTGATGCCCTGACAGACAGTCAGGGGCCTCAGAGTCACCTCCAAGTACCTCCCGGAAGCACCCGGCTCCAGCAACGTGGCAAATATCGGTATTCAGCTCAGGTGAGCTGGGTTTGAATCTCAACTTCACCATTTACTTCCAAGTTGCGTGGCTTCTCTCAGCCTTAGTTTCTGCATCTGGAAAATGGGCGTGATCACGGCAACGCTAAATGTCTCAGGGTTCTGAATGTAGCAAATAACTGACCCTGCTTCAGGCCCGCCCAGGAGACAAAGAGGGATTTATCAAAGGGCTGTGAGGCCCCTAATAAGAACAAGGGAGTCCATGCAGGTTCTCACGGCTGGTTCTCTTTGTCTCTAGGTATCTGCTTCTCTCCCTTGTTCCTGCTCTTTGCTATACTTCATGTGACCAAATACATCTCCCCTCCAGCTCAGCATTTATGTGCTCTAAATAAATAGAGACTCCATTCCCCCTTCCACAAAGGCGAGCTCATACTTACATGCTGTACTGCAACCCACTCCTATCCACTCACGCTCAGGAACCTCTTCCCATCCCTGAATACCTTCTACACTGAGGGAAGACAGCGTCCCGGTAAGCAGCCATGAAAAATCCACTGGGTGTTCTACCAGTATTTATCTTGTTGACTTGCTTCTTTTCTTAGTAATTGTCAGTGGATTTTGGAATGCATTCCCCTCCCCAGAACCCTATCCCAGGACCCCTCTGAAAGCAGGGAACTGGCCATCCTGCTGTCCTGATTTCTTTCTTCCAGCCCCCTGTCCTTGGTCTGGCTTTCATGTGAGGCTCACAGTAGTGAAAACAGCAGCAGACACGGCACCGTCTCTCTCCAGTCCTGTTGTAACTTACTCTGAGCTTTCCGGACTATCCCCCTTGGGGAGGAAACTATCTTCCATTTGGTCCAGCAGCCGTGACTTTTAAAACTCAGTTGAGTCTTGCACTGAAGAAAGACACAAAGCTACCCTTCTCCTCTTCCCCAAAGGTCAGCTCTGGTTTTTAAAGTTCAGACAATAGCAATTCCATTGAACACACAGATCCTAAATCTTTCCTGGTGTCTTCAAAAGAGAAAGAGAACACCGAGGAGCTTTTGAAGATATTGTACAAAATCAAATTTTGAATATCACATCTTCCAGGGTCCCTGGCGACATAGATGGTGCACTCAGACTGGGCAGTTTGAGGGGAGTTGAATAAAAAGACTGTTTACAAAGGCACAGATAGGATCTAGGAAATCAGTACAGGCTAATTCTGAAATCTGTGGCCAGCGACATCAGGGGATGATTCCTAAAAGTGAAGAAGTAATTATTGGAAGCCAAGAGGGAAGCAGCAATGAGAGCTCTCTGAACCCACAGGGAACCCGAAAGGATACCCAGGCTCCCTCCCCTCCTGTCTTCTACACACCATCCCATGGAGTGAACCCAGCTGGAAACTAGATGACACGGGAGCCCAGTGCTCCAGGCTCCAGAGCCCTGCATCCCAGGACACATTGAAGACAGGGAGCAGGCAAGCCTTGGAGGGGAGCAGGGAGGAGGAGCAAATCGAAGGCACACCCAGTACAGATACTTGGAGAGTCTACAACCCAATTAGAAAGTACAGATTTAGTGCAGAAATTGGGGAGTAATTACATGCACAGCTAAATGATTTTTGTTTGTTTGTTTTATAAATATTTTCAACGAGTTCCCTTTAAAAACAACAAATGTCCCCCTGCAATTAAAATATGATTTCACTTATAGGAAATTCTGCTCACTCAGAGCTGTTCCAGACCCCAACATTCAGGTAGATTAAGATATGGAGCAAACTTGGGTTGGCTTTGAGTCAATCGCATTTCCCGCAAATATCCACTCCAGCGACCTCCTTGAGGACATCCAAGTCAGGGAGAGGGCAGGTGGTTCCCCAAAAGGAAATTGGAGGGCTGCCGGAGGGGGAAAGAGGCACTAGAAGGCCACAGAATGCCAGCCAGCCATTCCACAAAGACACAATTTAACTCACAAAGGTCACACCATCTGTAAGCAGCTGAGCTTAGGTGGAAATGCCAGCCAGTCCCCAACGGCTTTGACAAATATTCCACAGGGCCTTCTATGTGGAACTATGATCTGTAAGCTTTGGATCAGCGGGGTCTTTCTTTCCCAGAGAGGTTCTTCATGGGCACTCCCATCGGGAACACCCAGGTCTGCCCACGTGTGCCTTCTGTCTTGGGGGACCCAGTAGTTGGCAAGCATCTTCCAAGGGAAGTCCTTCTTAGGGGATTTTTCTGTGCTCTTCGCATCCTGGCTGTAAGACATGGTGGCAGAGTAGTACTTCACTTATAATAATTCCAGGTGTGGAGCCGGGCGCAGGGCTTAAGCCTGTAATCTCAGCACTTTGGGAGGCCGAGGCGGGCAGATCACCTGAGGTCAGGAGTTGGAGACCAGCCTGACTAACATGGAGAAACCTCCATCTCTACTAAAAATTCAAAATTAACCAGGCATGTTGGCACATCCATGTAATCCTAGCTACTTGGGAGACTGAGGCAGGAGAATCTCTTGAACCCAGGAGGCAGAGGTTGCAGTAAGCTGAGATCACACCATTGCACTCCAGCTGGGGGAACAAGAGTGAAACTCCATCTAAAAATAAATAAATAAATAATAATTCCAGGTATGACACCAAGAAGGCCATCCCCAGGGCCCAGTGGTGGGGGGTGGGATTCTGCTCCACTGCAAAGCCCAAGCCCACCCCCCAGTCCTCTACCAGCAGACAAATGGCTAGACCTACATAGAGTGCTCTCTGCTCCTGGGACAGGATATCAACCAGCACTCTGCTGGACACAAGATCTCAAAGACAAACATCAGGGAAACAGACAGAGGCCCACATGACAGTTTCGGACAAGCCATGCTCACACCCTTGGAAAAAGGATACACTCGGAAGAAGGATCAGGAAAGCACCACCCTGGCCTGAGCAAGAACAAAGTGGATGAAGTCAGAAGCCACTGTGTTTTTAAGCAATTGTTTTTAATTTTATTTATGTATTTATTTTGAGACAGTCTTGCTCTGTTGCCCAGGCAGGAGAGCAGTGACATGATCTCAACTCACTGCAACCTCTGCCTCCCAGGTTCAAACGATGCTCCTGCCTCAGCCTCCTGAGTAGCTGGAATTATAGGCACATGCCACCGCATCCAGCTAATTTTTGTATTTTTATTAGAGATGGGGTTTCACCATGTTGGGCAGGGTGGTCTTGAACTCCTGGCCACAAGTGATCCACCTGCCTTGGCCTCCCAAAGTGCTGGGATTATAGGCGTGAGCCACCGTGCCCAGCCAGAAGGTCAGTTTTAATAACTGACCTTTTCAGACAAATCCCAGCAACCTTTCTCTCTTAGCACCATCTCTCAGACCATGGTGGGTAGGGTGTGTCACTGAGCCTCTCCGTAACACCTCCTGTGCCCTCTTGAAATGGTTATTGTCTCCTGAGTGGTGGCTGTGGACTTGTGGGCTCATTATGTCATATTTCCTCAATGGAAGCCATTGTCTCCTGCCGGAGGTTCCACGGGTCCTGTCTTCATAATGCATGACCCTGACGCTACGGTCTTGCTCTGTAGAGACTGTAACATGATCCTGGCAGGGCTCAAAGGAGGCCTTTCTTCCCTCCCAGCACATGAGGCTCTCCATCCCGGAACTGGGGCTTGAAAGTGGCCAATCTGAGTTGGGGCAGATTTCATCACACCCTCCAGCTCTGGTCTGCCCTGATTTTGTTTTGGCCACAGCACCTCCCCTCCCACTGTTTCTGTGGCAGCCAAACTTCCAGATGCACCCCACCTCCTGGCAAGCCTGCCCTCATGCAGTCCCCTCTCACATGAAATAAGGCTGACCTCTGTTGTCAATTGTGGAAATGATAGACTACGACCAGGTCATAATAGACACTGTGGCTTCCATCTTGCTCTCTATTGAATCACTCGCTATAGGGAGAGTCTGCTGCCATGTTGTGAGGATACTCAAGTAGCCCTGTGCAGGGGTCCAGAAGGTGAAAAACTGAGGCCTCCTGCCAACAGCCACAGGAACCCACCATCCATGGTGGGAGCCATCTCCAGCCCCAGTTGCACCTTCAGGTGACTGCAAACCCAGCTGCATCTTGATGCCAACCTCATGAGCCAGAAGCCACTCCTGGATTCCCACCCCACAGAAACTGTGAGACATTAAATGATGATTGTTGTTTTAGGCCACTATGTTTTGTTTCACAGGATGGTTTGTTCCATAGCATTAGCTAGCTAATATTCTGGGCAATAATGTCCAGAGAGGTCAGCCTCCTGGGGTCAGAGTAGAGTAGGTCAGAGAATGAACATGGAGGGGCAGACAGTGACAGAGTCAGCACACTTGGTTTCCTGATCCCGTTTTGTCCTGCTACACATTTTCAAAAAGGGGTGGGGTATTTAAAATGAAGCAAAGTAGTTCAGTATGCTCTAACCAGCCGTGATCACCCCAGGACCATCTGCTTCTATGAACTGGACACTATCATCCCACACAGTGCCCCAAATTAGGTTCCCTTTACAAAAACTGCACCACGCTGGTGACTACTGAAACCCTGAATTCCTTTCACACACACCTGCCCAGAACTCCCAGACCTCCTCAACTGGTTCTATGCTTGGGCACCAGATTTCTCTTTAGAACCTAACTTTCTCTGTTATCAACTGATCTTGGCTTTACTCCAAAGTTCCAACCTATCAAAATCACTTTCATCTCCATTTGGCTGCCACTTTCACTGTTCCCTCCAACGTGTGTCACCTGCACATCTGATGCTGTACTATCTTATCATCTTCATCCAGAAAGTGGACTGAGCATTGATTAGCTGGGGCAGAGCTCCCTGCAGAGCCCTTTGGTCCTCCTCTATAGACTCCACGACCGCCAGGGCAACAGACTCCTTGATGGCAGACACCTTGCAGATAATTGTGCAACCTGCCATAAATCCCCCCCCAAAAAAACACTATCATTACCAGTGAGTTTGCCAATCCTTTATTAAAATGCTGTCCAGGGGTGGTGGCCTGTAGTCCCAGCTAATCAAGAGGCTGAGACTGAAGGATCCCTGGGGCCCAGGTGTTTGAGATCAGCATAAGCAACATAGCAAGAACCTGTCTCAGAAAAAAAAAAAAAAAAAAAAAAAACAGCAACATAAAATGCTGGCTGGACACAAGTTTATTTACCCCGTTTTCCAGTACTGTCTAAAACGAAAGTTGGTTTGTGTATTTGTTTCCTGTGGTTGCTATAATTACCACGAACTTTTTGTCTTAAAACAACAGAAATTAGGCCGAGCATGACGGCTGGCTCACGCCTGTAATACAAGCACTTTGGGAGGCCAAGGCAGGTGCATCAATTGAGGTCAGGAGTTCGAGATCAGCCTGACCAACATGGGGAAACCACATCTCCACTAAAAGTACAAAATTAGCTGGGCGTGGTGGCGCATGCCTGTAATCCCAGCTACTAAGGAGGCTGAGGCAGGAGAATCACTTGAACCTGGGAGGCAGAGGCTGTGGTGAGCCCAGATTGAGCCATTGCATTCCAGCCTGGGCAACAAGAGCAAAACTCCATCTCAAAAAAAAAAAAACACAGAAATGTATTCTCTCACAGTCCTGGAGACCCGAAGTCTGAAATCCGTGCCACCAAACTGAAATCAATCAATCCATCAGCGGAGCTGAGGAGGCTTTAGGGGAGAAACTGTTCCTTGCCTCTTCCAGCTTCTGGGAGCTACGACATTCCTTGGCTTATGTCCACATCACTCTAATTCTCACATCCAGTATCTTCAAATCCTTCTCTGCTCCGTCGTCACATGGCTTTCTTCTCTGTGTGTGAGTCAAGTCTATCTCTGTCTCAAATGGACACTTGTGATGGCATTTAGGACCCCCTGGACAGTCCAGGACAATCTCTTATCACAAGATTCTTATTCACTTCTGCAAAGACCCATCTTTCTTACAGAGTAACTTTATAGGCTCCAAGGATTAGGACCTGATAGCTCTAGGGGGCCATTATGCCACCCACCACAGCTGGGCACAGCTCATCCCCACCAAACTCTCCCTCCTCACCATCACTGCATTTTTTTCCCTGCTGTTCACAAATGAGTTATGTCATGCTCTGCTCTATAATTTCCCAAAAGTCAACATCAAGGTTACTGTCTCTACATTTTGGAATCTGCTTGAGACCTGTAATTCACCAGACCACATCAGTCTGGACATTAAAAAGAGGTGATAATAAACAAAAACAGCATTTCTTAGGTTTGCCATTATTGCTAGCTCTCCAGCCTCTTAGAAATGTCAAGAATTTTCAGAATGTGTCTCTTAAGTGGAGGTGGTATAGAGGTTGCAATTAGTTGCTCAAGTCGGACTGCCTGGGTCTGAATACTGGCCTTGTCACCATGGCCAACTGTGTTTTCCAAAGACGGCCACAAAAATCTCTCCCTTTCCATATGCCCTTCTGCAGCATGGCCTTGCCCTGCCCCCACCAGGGGGTCCATTTCTTCACCCCGCTCTAAAATGCATATGGCAGAAGTGACACTGTCATTTAAAGGCAGGGTCCTTAACAGTTTCCTATTCCTATCTCTCGGAATGTTTGTTCTTGAGACTCTACTCTCAGAACTCAGCCACCATATTGTAAGGAAGCCCTCACCACATGAAAAGACCCCTTGCAGAAGCTCTGGCTGACTGCCTCAGTTGAGCTTCCTGCCATCAATGGCCAGTGTGCGAGTGAGCCATTGCAGTCCTCCAGCCCGGTCAAGCCTTCAGACCCTCCAGCCCCAACCAACACCTGACTGTACCCATGGCAGACCCCAAGTGAAAGCCGCCTAGCTGAGTCCAGTCAATCTGCAAAAGCAGAAGTAATTACAAAGTGTTGTTTTAAGCCGCTGGATTTGGGGGCGGTTCATTTTACAGCAAAAGATATTCAGAAGAGCCACTTATTGATTGAGTAACCTGAAGCAAGTGACAAGCTTAAGCTTAGGTTCCTGCCAGAAGCACATACTGAGACCAAGGCTTGGTGCACATAGTTTATTTGGGTGGTGATTCCAGGAAACACAGGTGAAGAATTCATTAAAAATAAAACTACTATACGATCCAGCAATCCCATTTCTAGGTATATATCTAAAAGAATTAAAAATAGGATCCTGAAGAGATGTTTCCATACCTATGTACATTGCAGCATTATTCACAATAGTCATGAGGTGGAAGCAAACTAAATATCCATCATCAGGCCAGGTGTGGTGGCTCACACCTGTAATCCCAGCACTTTGGGAGGCCAAGGCTGGAGGATTGCTCTAGCTCAGGAATTGGAGACCAGCCTGGGCAATACAGTAAGACCCCTATCTCTATTTAAAAAATAATAATAAGTGTTTAAAAATATATATCCAACAATAAAAACTATTAGAATTGATAAATTCAGTGAAGTTTCAGGATACAAAATCAACATACAAAAATTAGTAGTTTTTCTATATGCCACAGCAAACAATCCAGCAAGTAATTCCACTTACAATAGTTACTAATGAAATAAAATACCTAGGAATTAACTTAACCAAAGAAGTAAAAGATCTCTACAATTAAAAACTACAAAATGTTAATGAAAGAAATTAAAGAAGATCCATAAAATAAAAAGATAGTACATGTTCATGGATTGACATAACTAATATTGTTAAAATGTTCATACTACCCCAAGCAATCTACAGATTCAATACAGTCCCCATCAAAATACCAATGACATTCTTCACAGAAATAGAACAAAAATCCTAAAATTTATGTGGAACCACAAAGACCCAGGGTAGCCAAAGATGTCTTGAGCAAAAAGAACAAAACTGGAGGAATCCCATTACTTGACTTCCAGTTATGTTACAGAGCTATAGTAACCAAAACAGCACAGCACTGGCATAAAGACTGACACATAGACCAATGGAAAACAATAGAGAATCCACGAAAAAACTCATATGTCTACGGTGAACTCATTTCTTACAAAGGTGCCAAGAATACACATGAGGAAAAAACAGTCTCTTCAATAAATGGTGCTGGGAAAACTAGATACCCATATGCAGAAGAATGAAACTAGACCCCTATCTCTTGCCGTATGCAACAATCAAATCACAGCATGTTAAAGACTTAAATCTAAGACCTGAAACTATGACACTATTCAAAGAAAACATTGGGGAAAAAACTCTCCAGGACATTGGACTGGGCAAAGATTTCTTGAGTAATACCCCACAAGCACAGACAACCAAAGCAAACATGGACAAATCACATCAAGTTAAAAAGCTTCTGCACAGCAAAGGAAACAATCAACAAAGTAAAGAAACAACCCACAGACAGGGAGAAAATATCTGCAAACTATCCATCTGACAAGGAATTAATAGCCAGAACATACAAGGAGTTCAAACCAGTCTTTAGGAAAAAAATCTAATAATCCAACCAAAAATGGGCAAAAGATCTGAAGACATTTTTCAAAAGAAAACATACAGATGGCAAACAGGCATATGAAAAGGTGCTCAACATCACTGACCATCAGAGAGATGCAAATCAAAACAGCAATGAGTTGTCATTTCACCCCAGTTAAAATGATTTTGATCCAAAAGACAGGCAATAACAAATGCTGGCAGGGATATGGAAAAGAGGGAACCTTGTACACTGTTGGTGGGAATGTAAATTAGTATAGCCACTAGGGAGAACAGTTTGGAGGTTCCTCAAAAAACTAAAAATAGAAGTACCATATGATCCAGCAATCCCACTGCTAAAAATATACCTCCCAGAAAGGAAATCAGTATCATGAAAGGATATCTGCACTCCCATGTCTGTTGCAGCTCTGTTCACAATAGCCAAGATTTGGAAGTAACCTAAGTGTCCATCAACAGACGAATGGTTAAGGAAAATGTAGTACATCTACACAATGGAGTACTATTCAACCATAAAAAAGAATGAGATCCTGTCATTTGCAACAACATTAATGGAACTGGAGGTTATTGTGTTAAGTGAAAGAAGCCAGGTACAGAAAGATGGTGCCTGGTACAGAAAGATGATGGACTTTCACATGTCCTCACTTATTCATGGGAGCTAAATATTACAGCAGTTGAACTCATGGTAATAGAGAGTAGGATGGTTTCCAGAGGCTGGGAAGAGTAGTGGGGTGGAGGTAGAGTGGGAATGGTTAATGGGTACAAAAATATAGTTAGATAGAATAAGTAAAATATAATATTTGATAGCACAACAGAGTGACTGCAGTCAACAATAATTTATTATATATTTAAAGACAACTAAGAGTGTAATTGGATTGTTCGTAACACAAAGAAAGGAAAAATGCTTTGAGTGGTGGATACCCTATTTACCCTGATGTGATCATTATGCATCGTATGCCAGCATCAAAATACCTCGTAAAAATTTAGTAGGTGTGTATATTTATGGGGTACATGAAATATTTTGTACCCCATGAAAATTAAAAATTAGAAAATATACCCATCAACAGATGATTAAAGAAAATGCAGTGTATACATACAGTGGAATATTTTTCAGATTTAAAAAGAGGGAAATTGTCTGGGCACAGTGGCTCATGCCTGTAATCCCAGCACTTTGGGAGGCTGAGACAAGTGGTGGATCACCTGAGGTCAAGAGTTCGAGACCAGCCTGGCCAACATGGTGAAACCCCGTCTGTACTAAAAACACACAAAAAATTAGCCAGGCGTGGTGGCAGACATCTGTAATCCCAGCTACTCCGGAGCCTGAGACAGGAGAATCGCTTGAATCCAGGAGGCTGAGGTTGCAGTGAGCTGAGATTGTACCACTGCACTCCAGTCTGGGCAACAGAACAAGCCTCTGCCTCAATAAAACAAACAAGCAGACAAAAATAGGGAAATTCAGACACTGGCTACAACATGGATGAACACTGAGGACATTATGCTCAGTGAAATAAGCCAGTCACAGGACACACGCTGCATCCCAGGTACCTAAGGTGTCAAATTCGCAGCCAGAAAGTAGAATGTGGTTGCCAGGGCCTGTGGGGAGAGGGAATGGGGAGTTGTTGTTTAATGGGTATAGAGTTTCAGTTTTGCAAGATGAAAAGTTCTAAAGATCTATTACACTACAAGGTGCAAACAGTTAACTTATAAATGGTTCAGATTGTAAATTTTATACTATGTGTTTTTTTACCACAATTAAAACTAACTGTCTCATCAAGGAGCAAACAACCTGGGGTTTTCACACAACTCACATCCCTCGCCCGCCGGCTGAGAATCACTCTTGAGGCATTAACTCCCCACACTCCAAGAGCCATAGAGCACGCCCTGCAGAAAGATGCAGGGAGCCACAGGCACACGCAGAATGGCCTGAGGTCACCTCCCAGTGGCAGGGACATTGGGGCACTGACCACATCTGCCGTATCACTTACCTTTGAGTCCTCTGTAAAACAGGGATGACAAATACCTACCTTGACAGACCAGTTGCAAAGGCTACTTTGACTTAGCAGACTTAGACTCAGCACAGTGCCTGGCCCACAGTTAAATATGTTATAATCAGGCTGGGTGTGGTGGCTCCCACCTGTAATCCTAGCACTTTGGGAGGCCAAAGTGGGAGAGTTGCTTGAGTCCAGGAGTTCGAGACCAGCCTGGTCAACATAGCAAGACCCCATCTCTATAAAATTTTTAAAAATTAGCTGGATGTTCATCTGAGATGTGAGGACTTGAAAAAAAAAATTAGTCTGTTGGGCTGGCCCACACCTATAGTCCCAGCTGCTTGGGAGGCTGAAGCTGGAGAATCCCTAGAGCCATGGAGGTTGAGGCTGCAGTGAGCTACGATGGTGTCACTGCACTCCAGCCTGGGTGACAGAGTGAGATTCTGTCTCTAAAAAATAAACAAATAAATAAACAATTTTAAACTTAGTGGGACATGGTGGCACACACCTGTAGCCCCAGCTATTTGGGAGGCTAAGATGGGAGGATCCCCTGAGCCCAGGAGTTCGAGGCTGCAGTGAGCTACGATCACGCCACTGCACTCGCTCCAGCCTGGGCAACACAGCAAGGCTGCCTCTTAAAAATAATTTTAAAAGACCCTAATCATTGTACACATCTGCCTTGTCTTTTGGCAGAAGCAGCCCCGGGCCGGCAGGGGAAGAGCTCCATTTCCCTCCCTGCTCCTGCTCCCTTTAAAGATGGCTGCCTGTCATCCTCCCGGCCCACCTGGCCTTCAAGGTCACAGGCCTCAAGCCATCTGGACACCTCACACCAGACAGACCTGCCCTGGGAATCCCGGGACCCCCTGCTAGAAGGCACCAGGACCCAGGCCCAGGAATGTTCACAGCCTTAGTGCTGCCCGGAGACAGTCCCCTCGGGCAGCTCGCCCCCCTGCCAGATAAGGGCAGCTCCTTCACTGCTCCTGGACTCTGGAGCCTGGAGGTGGACTGCAATTCAACGCAGAGAGACACCTCTCTAACACCGACAGCCTGGCCCCCTTACCCTGCAGCTCTCCACCCTCAGGATGGATTCTTCCCCAGAAGCTCCCTGCCCACCCCCATCCTGGCAGGCCTCCCTCCTCTGAATCAGGGCACACACGGCTGAGTCTCCAGCGCAGACACCCCGTCACTCCAACACCCTTCTCCTCCCCCTGCAACCGCTTACGATTTTTAGAAATCAGTAAAATACATGTCCAGCTCCAAACTTTTGGAAGTGCCTCAGAGTTTTGCAAAGAGCATGGCAGTGGCTTTGGGCTCTCCAATGCACCCTAGACTTGGCTCCCTCCTGCCCAGCCCACAGTGTGTCCTGAGAGTGAAGGGGGAGCACAGGCAGCCCTTTCCCGCCGCCCCCGCTGGCATGACATCACTGTCCCCATGCCGAGAGGCTGGACTCTTCTCACTTGGTTTCACGCTCCAAGCTCAGCTTTAAAAACCTTTCCTGGAGGCGGGGAGGGAAAATATCCAAAATATTAGCCGTGGCCACAGCTGGGTGTAGGATTTAGGGAGTTACTGCTTCCTTCTTTGCACCATTTGCGTTTTCCACAGTGAGCATATTCTATTTTTTATTGTCAGGAAAACAAATGAG
Organism: Cacajao melanocephalus; assembly: GCA_963573385.1. Taxonomy (NCBI): domain Eukaryota; kingdom Metazoa; phylum Chordata; class Mammalia; order Primates; family Pitheciidae; genus Cacajao; species Cacajao melanocephalus. The sequence continues at coordinate 21,603 of CAUYLG010017612.1, read as the reverse complement.
TGTTTTTTAAGTAAGCAATTTACAAGCCTGTTTGGTGGCCTTCAGCATTTTTCAGGGCCTCAGCTCGTCTCTAGCAACAGCTTTTCAGCCGCTCTTCTCTAGGTTCGCTCACTCTCTGAGTGGGGTCCTTTGCCGTTCGTCCTTTGAAACTGTAAGCGGATCACAGTTGCTTGTGCAAACCACAGCAGCCTCCTTAGATCCTCTGGATTTTCCTTCTCACTGGGAATACTTTTCATCAAGATGTATTCTCCCAAACTAAGAAATGGACCTCCTGTCCCTGCTGATCTGACGTGCTGCGAACACACCATCGTTTCCCCAGTATTCTTGCCAAAAATACACAACCTGAGTCTTATCATGAGGAAACATCGGGCAGACCCAAATTGTGAGGCATTCTACAAGAAAACCACCCAGACCCTTCAAAAATGTCAGTGTCATGAAAGATAAAGAGAGCCCAAGGAACCGTTGCCGCCGAGGGGAGGAGATGAGAGACAGGGCAACAAACCGCAGCACGTGGTCTGGGATATTGTGTGGCTATAAAGGACATTACTGGGACAGTTGGTGACATCTAAATCTGAATACGGTCTGCAGATTAGCTAATTGTATTGAATCAGGGTCAGTTTCCTGACTTAGTCATTGCCCTGTGGCTGGGTAGCAGAATGTCCTTTACTTTTTAGGAATTATACACCGAAGCTTTGGGGGATAGAGGGCATCATATCTGCAATTTACTCTCCTATGATTCAGAAAAATACATATATTTGTACACATAGACAGGACAATAAGGTAAATGTGGCAAAATGTTAATATTTGGGGAATTTTGGTGAAGAGTTTAAAAAAAAATCCCTTTGTTCTGTTCTTAGAATTTTTCTGTAAGCCCCTTTGATTCTGACCTCTGGGTTAATGCAGTTGACACAACAGCCTGACTCCTAGGCTGACTGCCGACTAATTCTTTGCTTGATGCTCTTGACCTTTGACTGTGTCCTCACCCTGATTTAGCCCCTGTAGAGACAGCAAGCAGGAAGACCAGAGTTTGTGAATAATAAATCCGCCGTCACTGCCACCATCACCACCAGCAGGGGCAGAGGGACTTTTCTGAGCCCTCACTATGTACGTCAACACTCCCACACCCTGAGTGCTGTACACAGTACTTCACTCAGTCCTCACAGTAGACTTCTGAGGTTGGTATTACAATCCCCAGTCTACAGATGAAGAAACTAAGGCTCAGAGAGATGAACTCACTTACCTAATGTCACACACAGCAGCTATTAAGTGGCAAGGCCAGAACGGACCCACAAATCCCTAGGACTCTGTAGTCTTACACTAATCTGCCCTGACACTGGTGAGGAGACTGACTGGCTGTACTCTGTTCTGACATTTTCTCTCCTGATTCGCCTTTGCTAAAATAGTGGAAATAAAAATGATTCTACCAGCCTTAAAAAAATAAAATCCTGTCATTTTCAACAACATGCATGAACTCGGAGGACATTGTATTAAGTGAAATAAACCAGACACAGAAAGGCAAATATTGCATGATCTCACTCATTTGTGGAATCTTAAAAAAAAAAAAAAAGTTGATCTCATAGAAACAGAGAGTCCAAAGCCTGGGAAGGGCAGGGAAAGGGAAGGATAGAGAGAGGTTGGTTGATAGGTACAAATTACAATTAGATGGGAGGCATAAATTCTGGTGTTCTATTGCACAATAGGGTGGCTATGGTTAATAGTAAGATATATATATATATATACATATATATATATATATACACAGACTCATATATCTCTCTCAAATATATATATGTGTTTTACTCTTGTTGCCCAGGCTGGAGTGCAATGGTACAATCTTGGCTCACTGCAACCTCTGCCTCCTGGTTCAAGCGATTCTCATGCCTCAGCCTCCTGAGTAGCTGGGATTACAGGCATGTGCCACCATGCCTGGCTAATTTTTGTATTGTTAGTAGAGATAGGGTTTCTCCATGTTGGTCAGGCTGGTCTCGAACTCCGAACCTCAGGTGATCTGCCCACCTCAGCCTCCCAAAGTGTTGGGATTACAGGCATGAGCCACTGCATCCAGTGACAGTAAGATATTGTATATTGCAAAGTAGCTGGAAGAGAGGCTTTTGAATGTTCTCACCACAAGGAAATGATAAATGCATGAGGTGATTGATATGCTAACTACCCTGACTTGACCATTATACAACATATGTATTCAAATATCAAACTGCACCCCATACATACGTACAATGGCAATGTGTCAATTTTTAAAACTAATTAATTTTAAAAACTTATTCTAGAGCTATGCTGCTCCACACAGTGACCCCATGTAGCTGTTTAAATTTAAATAAGGCTGGGCATGATGGCTCATGCCTGTTATCCCAGCATTTTGGGAAATCAAAGCAGAGAATTGCTTGAGGCCACGTGTTTAAGACCAGCCTGGACAACATAGTGAGATCCATCCCTAGAAAAAAAATTTTTTTAATTCACTGGGCGTGGTGGTGCTTGCCTGTAGTCCTAGCTTGATGGAGAGTTTAAGGCTGCAGTGAGCTATGGCATGCCACTGCATTCCAGCCTGCGCAACCAAGCTAAGCTCTGTCTCTAAAAATTAATCAATTAATTAATGAAAATTAAGTAAAACCTAAAATTCAGTTCCTCGGTCTCACTAGCTACATTTCAACTGTTGAATAGCTCCGTGTGGCTACTGGCTACCACTATTGGACAGAGCAGATAGTAAAGCACGTCTAATACAGCAAAAAGTTCTACTGGACAATGCCATTGCAAAAACTTTTACATGTGTTCCTGAAGATATAAAAAATGAAAAATAAAAAACTCAACAATATTTACCTGCCCTTCACTGACTAAGATAACTTTTTATTCAAAGGTAACTTATTTTTAAGATAAAACTTCAAACTCACAAAACTGATTTTAACGCTATTCTCACTTGTCACACAGAAACCAACATTGTCAGCCATGGCAGCATCAGGTGTTAGAGAGAGACACCTCCTGGCAGCACATGGAATTACAACCTAGCATAATCGGACACTGAAACCAGCCAGGGATGGGGTTTCAGCAGCCATCGCTGGAATACCAGGGGATTCACAAGACTGGGAGAAAATCCCATACCAAGAAACAATCATGGATAAGGCACCAGGAAGACATACATGTTACAAAAGCCCATCCAAGGCCGGACGCGGCGGCACAAGCCTGTAATCCTAGCACTTTGGGAGGCTAAGGCCGGCACATCACTTGAGGTCAGGAGTTCAAGACAAAAGCCCATCCACCACCGGGCTTAAATCTCCAGTGTCACATCCCTCAAGCCTGTCACCATGCATGGCTCCCAGGAGATACATAATAAGTGTTAGTCATTTGAATAAATAAATGATTAATTGATTGATTAATTCTGATTATTTCAGAACTCTACCATTGAGCATTTTACTGTCTTCTTTAACATTCTTTTTCAGTTGGACACATATTATGAAGGTAACGTAGAAATGGGATTTACTGCTTCAAACAACTTAGCTGACACAGAAGTGTTCAATGATCAAGGAATGCTTGAACTTTAACAAAATTATCAAGAACAAGAAAACATCAAGATGTTTGAGCCTCTGTTAAAGCATAAAAGGGTGTTGTCCCTGGCTGGGCACGGTGGATAATGCCTGTAATCCCAGAACTTTGGGAGGCCCAGGAGGACAGATCGCTTGAGGCCAAGTGTTTGAGACCAGCGTGGCCAACTGGGTGGCCACCCCGTCTCTACTAAAAGTTCCAAAAGTAGCCAGGCGTGGTGGTGTACATCTATGATCTCAGCTACTCGGGAGGCTGAGGCACAAGAATCACTTGAACCCAGGAGGCAGAGGTTGCAGTGAGCTGAGATCATGCCACTACACTCCAGCCTGGGTGACAGAGTGAGGCTCTGTCTCAAAAAAAAAAAAAAATGTTCCTGGTTTTTTTTTTTTCTTTTTCCCTTTGGCCCAAGATGGTATAAATGAAAGATGGCTTACTCAATGGGGAAACGAACCCTAAATCATTCTTTATCCACTCGGTTCACATATACCGATTGGGCCTCTTGGTAGCCAGGTCGTGGGAAGATGAGCAGCACGGGAGGCCGCTTAGCTGAATTGTGCACACAAAATAACACAATGTAACACAATGCACACAAGGTTTATCTCCAGGAACTCATCCCGGGTGGAAAGAGCACTCAGCAGAGATCTGGACTGGTGAGGGCAGTTTGTAGTCCCTGATTAGTCTGAGAACTTGGAGATCCAGGTTTAGGGAGACCAACACTATTGAATACAAACCTTGAATTTAGAGAAATTGGGATGTAAATAATAATGCAATCCCAGGAGCTCATGGAGGACTCCAGTGACTGGAGAAGTTTTCCATGGGATTCAAGCAGGCTAATCAGCAAGACTGAATTGGGGCTTAGTGAGCCAGTGGCCTGAAGCTACTTATGGGCCACCTGTCCAGAACTGGAGAGGTCCCAGGGTCTAGCGTAGCTTCAGAGAGATGGAATAGTAGAGTTGAGGAGATCGTAAATTCCAAGGTCCACAATAGCCCTCAAAACAAGGACAGTCCCCGTATTTGATGAACTTTTGTCAGGTTCCTGCCTTGTGCCCAGCTGTGTACTAGGTTCTGGGGAGCAGAGACCAGTAAGCTTCAGAGACCTGAAAGGTAGGGTCCTTCTCTCCCTCCTCACTTTCTTCACAAACCCACTTCAGTTTCCTCTTAACTCCTGACATGAGTAAGATGCTATTTCATTACACTTTTACCTTCATTAAAGGTGTCAGGTATCCAATAGGGAAAAAATGAGCTAATGAATTTAATAGGCATTCCCATAAAAGGATATCCAAATGGCCAGTAAATTTATAAAAAATATGTTCAACATCAGCCAGGCACGGTGGCCGATGCCTGTAACTCCAACACTTTGGGAGGTCGAGGTAAGTGGATCACTTGAGGTCAGGAGTGCAAGGCCAGCCTGGTCAACATGGTGAAACTCCATCTCTATTAAAAATACAAAAAATTAGCCAGACATGGTGGCACATGTCTGTAATCCCAGCTGCTTGGAAGGCTGAGGCAGGAAAATCACTTGAACCCAGGAGGTGAAGGATGCAGTGAGCTGAGATTGCACCAGCATGCTCCAGCCTGAGCAACAGAGCAAGACTCTGTCTCAAGAAAAAAAAAAAATAGATGCTCAACCTCAATGGTTACAGGGAAATGCAAATTAGAACTACAATATTCTGTGATTACACACTCACTAGAATGGCTAAAATTAAATCTCTGAAAATATCAGGCATTGGTGAGGATGTGGAGGAAGTGAACCCTTACATGCTGCTGGTGGAAGTATAAATTGGTACAAGCACTTTGGAGAACCGTTTGGCAGTTTCTTCTAAAATTAAAGACACACTCCCCATGTGACCAAGCAATTCCACTCCTGGGTATATACCCTGAAAGAAATGAGTGCTTATGCACACCAAAATACATGTACAAAAATGCACATTGCTGCTAAATTGTTAACAGCCCAAAACTAAATACAACTCAAATGCCCATTATTAGAAGAATGGATAAATACATTGCGGTGTACAGCACAGCAAGAAAAATGAATGCATTGCTCTTACATGAAATACAAGTGAATCTCAAAAACACAATATTGATCACAAGAGATCGGACAAGCCAGGTGCAGTGGCTCACACCTGTAATCCCAGAACCTTGGGAGGCTGAGGCCAGAGGATGCCTTGAGCCTAGGAATTTAAGACCAGCCTGGGCAACATAGGGTGATCCCATCTCTACAATTAGCTGGGTGTGGTGGTGTGCACCTATAGTCCCAGTTTCTCGGGAGGCTGAGGTGGGAGGACGACTTGAGCCCAGGAGTTCGAGGCTGCAGTGAGCTATGATCACACCACTGCACTCACTCCAGCATGAGTGACAGCAGAGCAAGACCTTGTCTAAAAAAAAAAAAAAAAAACCACGCAAAACTTATCTACATATGATGAGAGAGGTCAGAATAGTGTCTACCTGTTTAGGGGAGTGGGAGATGGGAATTCAGTGAGAAAGGGCCTGAAGAAACTTATGAGAATGATGGAAATGTTCTCTATCCTGAACTGGGTAGTGGTTACATGGGTATATAGGTAGGTAAAAATTCATTGAGCGTCCACTTAAGATTTGTGCATTTTACTATATGCAAATTATGCCTTGATAAAAGAGTAAAAACAATCAAAACCCTTGGGTGACCACATCTTATATAAGCATGGTTGATAAATAAAAAGCTGGCATACACAATACTTTTGAGCCCTCTCTATTTCCCTTCTTATGTGTCCCTTCCTTTTTCATCAATATATACGTTGAAAAAATACAGTATATATATATTAACTATATATACACACTGTAGATTAAATAAGTATTAAGTATATAGCTAGTGCTGTACTTAATTTTGTGTATATTATTTACTTGTCCTAGTTATTATATGTGCATATGTCTTTAATTTATATATTGTTAAATGTTGTTAGTTTAAAATTTTATGTAAATGTAATGATATTACATATATTATCTCATGACATTCTTCACTCAATATGATGTTTTGAGAGTTTACCCACGTTGATTGTTAAGGCTGAGATAAATTTTCATTGTTGTAGAGTTGTCCAATGTAAGAGATATCACAATTCATTTATCCAGCTCCTAAATATTTAACTTGTTCTAATAATTTTGCTTTGCCAACAACATATCTGCAAACATTCTTGTACCTCACCTGTTTCACAAGTTAAAATGTTTTCTGGGGAATTTCTCTAAAAATAACATTCTGAGTCATTGGCTATGAGAACGTTTAGCATTGTTACATAATGTCAAATTGTTTCTGAAGACCTTCGAGTGTTTGAGGATCTGAAAGAAGTCAGGATTGTTGAAATATATAGAGAAACAGGATGACGGGTTATGAAAAGATACCAAAGAAAAGTTTGTTAGTTTGCATGTGTGTGTGTTGGTTTGTGTGTTTTCAGCACAGGGAACACATGAGCATATTTATGAGAGCACATGGAAGGAAACCAATGGATGGAAAGATTTTGAAGATAAAAGTGAGAGACAGCAAAATTAACGGCACAAGTTTCCAAAGGAGTGGGGAGAATGAGTTCAAGATCATAGGGGAGAGAGAAGAGAACTGAGAATAAAAACAAGGTCTTCCAGTTACACTGTCCAGTGTTTCTTCGCACTCACTAACGCTGGTTAAGAAACAACAGCGGCACAATGTAAAAGTAAATCCACGATTATTTTACGATTTAAAACAAATTATGTTTCAAATATAGTAGAAGGCTGTGTGTTTTATTTTATTTGTTCATGTACCAGCTCAAGCTAACAGAGAAAAGGGTGTGAAGTCCATAAGCATCATGGATCTCCTCTTGGAGCGATCCATTGACAAATTTATCTCAAAAATTATTCTAGTCACCTTTTTCCACAGGCATTAAGATGATTCAACTGATTTTTGTTAGTAAAAGAGCTATAACCTTAAAAAGAAAAAAAAGCTTGCATATATTACAATGAATACAGTCTTTGGGGAATTTAATATAATTTTGTAACAGCCTCAGAAAAGGTCACATTCCAGAGGCCTTTGTCAACAGCTTCAATGCTTACTGCCCACCAGCACCAAAAGCGATGGGTCCCTTTCCAACCAAGGGCCCTGCCCAGAGCTGTCAAGGGATCCACCTTGCTGGGTCAAACTCTCACAGCTCCCGTAGCATGTGTGGCCAAGCACGTGAGCTGTCAGCAGGCTCCAGCCCTCTGGGATGCCAGACCTGTTCGAACTTGGAGAGGGCCCGACAGGTCCTTAGAGGAAAATTGCAAGCCCCAAGTACACTGGATATGCAGAGTTGGCCTGTGATGAAAGCTTAGATGAAGGAGGAAACCCTTTAGGAGGGTCCTTCTTGTCTTCTGGAGATGCATGGCTCTAGCCACATTGCAGCGCAGACCATGGATCAGAGCTCCCAACCTCCTGGTTGGACAGAACGGGGGAGCGTTGGAACATGGGCTGTCCGGACCGCCTGACCCACACCAACTGAATCAGAATCTTTAATGTGGTGCTTCTCAGAGGGCCCCCTGGAGCCATAGCAACACTGTCACCTGGGAACCTGTTAGAAATGCATATTCTCAGGCCCCACTTCAGACCCACTGAATTCTGTGGCCAGTCCCAGCGATCTTTGTTCTGAGTGTTCTAACAGTCCCCGCCAGGGATTCTGATGCATGAGCAAGTGTGGGACCTAATTAGAAACTGCATTTCTAGCAAGTTTCCAGGCAGTGCAGATGCGGCTGCCCTGGGGACCACACTCTGAAAACTACCAGCGTCTAACTGTCTAATGGGTAGATCCAGGCTCTGGGACAGAGTGGGAGAAATTAAAAGCTACCCAAGTGAGTGGCTCTGATGCTCATCTGACATGAGACACACCTGGAGAGGGAGCTCACACAGGTGAGAGTGTTACAGGAGAAGAAATATCATCTCCTCAATTTGGCCTGTCTGGGATCCCTTTTCATTCCCATAATACTGCAATTTGGGCTTCCTGGTATGGCAGGATTTACATTCTAGGTAACATAAATCCTCAGGTGCCTAGCCTGAGAATTTGTTCTGGCAATATTGAAGCTGGACCTCTATGGGGAGAGGGACCTGATTTTACCCAAAAGTTAATTTTAGGGCAAAGATGGGGAGGAGACAGCAAATGGGGAGGAAGAGAAAGAACTGTGACGAAAGGACTGAAAGATCCAAAGAGCATTCACGCTCTCCCTCTCTCTCTCTCTCTCTCTCTCTTTTTAATTGAGTACTGAGAAAGGTTTTATGCAAGACTGGATGCAGGAGTTGGGCAAGCTGATCTGCAAAGCAGGAAAGCAAAGGATTGAAAGGAGTTAAAGTGCTCGCTTTGGCAGCACATATATAAAATTGGAATGAAAGCCGGGCACTGTGGCTCATGCCTATAATCTCAGCACTTTGGGAGGCTGAAGTGGACAGATCACTTGAGGCCAGGAGATTAAGACCAGTCTGGCCAACCTGGCAAAACCCAGTTTCTACTAAAAATACAAAAACTATCCAGGCATGGTGGTGCATGCCTGTAATTCCAGCTTCTCGGGAGGCTGAGGCAGGAGCCCAGGAGGCACAGGTTGCAATGAGCCAAGATCATGCCACTGTACTCCAGCCTGGGTAACAGAGTGAGACTCTGTCTCAAAACTAAATAAATAAATAAAACTGGAACAATACAGAGAAGATTAGCATGGCCCCTGTAAGGATGACACACAAATTCATGAAAAGTTCCTTATCGAAAAAAATTATTTTAAAAAAATGTTTTTAAATAAATGAGTTAAAAGAGACCCCAAAGGAGTGACAGGGGCTGGAGGCCACAGGCCCACGATGGCAGAAGGTCAGACTTCAGACTTCATCAGGGTGAAAACTTCCTGAAAAGCCAAACTACAGACTGGGAGAAAATGTTCACAGCACCTGTATCTGAAAAAGGATTTGCATTGCAAACACATAAAGAACCCATCCAACTCACTAATAGGAAGGCAAACAATGAAAACTGAGCAGAAGACATGAACTTTCAACACTTCACAAAGGACATGTAAATGGCCATCATACACAGGAAGAGATGCCCACCCTCAGTAGTCTTCAGGGAGGTGCAGAATGAAACCACAGTAAGATGCTGCCTCTCACCCATAAGCATGGCTGAAACTAAAAAGACGTGTAATATCAAGTGTTGCTTAGAATGTAGGGCAGCTGAAACTCTCCTAGCTCACTAGCAAGAACTTAAAATAGTACAGGCTGGATGCAGTGGCTCACATCTGTAATCCCAGCAATTCGGGAGGCCGAGGCGGGCAGATTGCTCAAGCCCAGGAGTTTGAGATCAGCCTGGGCAATATGGCAAAACCCCATCTTTACTAAAAAGGCAAAAAATTAGCTGGGTGTGGTGTCACATGTCTGTAGTACCAACTTCCAAGGAGGCTGAGGTGGGATAATCACCTGAGCCAGGAAGGTCGAGGCTGCAGTGAGCCATGATCATACCATTGCTCTCCAGCCTGGGTGATGGAGTGAGACCCTGTATCAGAAAATAAAAATACAAATAAAATAGTACAACTGCTTGGGAGAACTACTGGCATTTATTTTAAATCTAAACAAACACCCACAGTATGACCGAGCAATTCTACTGTTATATATTTACTGAAGCACAACAAAAACATAGGCCCACAAAAAGACTTGTACACAAATGTGAATAGGCATAAGTAGCTAGTGACTACCACAGTGCCATTTGATTTGATTGCTCAAACGCTTGTGAAAGTCTACGTTGGAATAATAAGTTGTCTTTTTAAAAGGCTTGTATCCAAATGTGCATAGCGGCTTTATTCACAATTGCTAAAAATGGGAAAGAATTCAAGTAATCCATCAACTAGAAAATGAGTAAACAAAATTTGGTCCCTTCCTAGAAAGGGATAGTAATAAAAAGATTGAAATTACTAATAGATCCAAGAACATGGATGAGTCTTAAAATCACTGTGTAAACTAAAAGCTGCCTGCAAAAGAGTGCCTACCATGTGATTCCATTTATAAAAAATTTTTAAAGCAGCAGAACTGATTTATAGTTACAGAAAGTGGATCAACGATGGACTGGGACTGAGAGACTGCAAGTGGGGGACTAAAACACTCTGGGGTGATGGACAGGTGTTATATCTTGTTTAGGTGCTTGCATTTGTCAAAAGTCATCCGTCTGAATGCTTAAAATGTATGAATGAGTTTTATTGCATGTAAATTATACCTCAATAAAGTTTATTTAAAATGAATTGGCTGGGCACAATGGCTTACGCCTGTAATCCCAGCACTCTGGGAGGCTGAGGCAGGTGGATCACCTGAGGTCAGGAGCTCAAGACCAACCTGGCCAACAGGGTGAAACCCTGTCTCTACTAAAAATACAAAAAAAAAAAAAATTAGCCAAACACGGTGGCACACACCTGTAATCCCAGCTACTTAGGAGGCTGAGGAAGGAAAATCACTTGAACCCAAGATGCAGAGGTTGCAGGGAGCCGAGATTGCGCCACTGCACTCCAGCCTGGGTGACAGGGCAAGACTCTGTCTCAAAAATAAATAAATAAATAAATAATACAATGATTCAAAAATGAAAATTTTTTTAAAAAATAAATAGCAAAAAAGAAAAAAGACAAGAATAAAATAACAAAGAGACTTCGTGGTAAAAATAAACGAAACAGTCAAAGAGAGCCCACAGAATGGGAAGAGAAATGGACCGAGATGAAGACCGTGAAGAGCTGTCAAACTTGTTAGAAAAGGAAGAATGAGCGGAGATGCACAGTCAGCGGTCAGAATGAAGTCCTCTAGGGGTCAAGGAAGTAAGAAGCTTGGCGGCCAAAGACAGCAGAGAGTCAAAAGAGCCAAGGGAGCCAGCCAGTAAGATTAACGCCTGGAGAGGGCTGTCGAATGGGGCCAGAGTGGAGAAGTCACTTCTGAGAGGCCAGTTCTGGAGGTGGGTTGAGGGTGATGATGGGCTGAGGAAGCAGAGAGGGCACCTTTAGCAGCTTTGCCAGGGAGCTTGGGAAGGAGAGTGGGCTCCAACAGAAGGCTCTAGGAGAACCCCTAGGAAAACCCACCTGGTGGCCTAAATCTCCCGACACTGTCTTTCACGTCTTCATTCCTACACAGGGGTAGATATTGCTATTTTCAACACTGTGCCCTTTTTCCATAAGGAATTTATTGTATGTTTGCACTGAGGAAAGCTAGATAAGCTAGATTACAGGTGCCCAGATTCCCAGGGATGCCGCTGGCTTGCCCCTCTGAATCGCTCTTTCCCACCTGCCTGCATTGCTGGTGGGAATATACTTTGGTACAACCTCCATAGGAGGGAGTTTGGTGAAAACTACGAATGCACACTGGAGGTGCAAATACAGCAGGAGGTATTTATTTTACAGAGAAACTTGCACGCGGATGAAACCATGTATGTACTTGGTTTTTTGTCGATTCATTATGATGCTGTTTGATCAAAACAGACCCAAATGCCCCTCAACAGGACCATTAGATAAATATTAATATGGGGTTTTTTTGAGGTGTAGTTTCGCTCTAATTGCCCAGGCTGGAGTGCAATGGCATGATCTCAGCTCACTGCAACCTCTGCCTCCTGGGTTCAAGCAATTCTCCTGCCTCAGTCTCCCAAGTAGCTGGGATTACAGGTGTCTGCCACCATGCCCAGCTAATTTATTGGTATCTTTAGTAGAGATGGGGTTTTTACGATGTTGGCTGGACTGGTCTCAAACTCCTGACCTCAGGTGATCCTCCCGCCTCGGCCTCCCAAAGTGCTGGGATTTCAGGCATGAGCCACCACACCCGGCCTTAACATGTACTAAGTCTGTATATTCATCTTAGTCTATTCATGTTGCTGAAGAAAATACTTTAGACTGGGTATTTTGAAATTTATTTATTTAGAGACAGGGTCTCACTGCAACCTTTGCCTCCCAGGCTCAGGCAATCCTCCCACCTCAGCCTCCAGAGTAGCTGGGACCACAGGCCCGTACTACCACACCCAGCCAATTTTTTGTGTTTTTGGTAGAGAGGGTTTCACCATGCTCCCCAGGCTGGTCTCAAACTGCTGAGCTCAGGTGATCTGCCTGCCTCAGCCTCCCAAAGTGCTGAGATTACAGGCCTGAGCCACTGCACCCAGCCTTGAAACTTATTGTATTTATTACAGCTCTCTTGACTGGGAAGTCCCAGATTGAGGCCCCATCACTGCTGCCTGGTGAGGGATGCTCTCTGCTTCCAAGGTGGCACCTTGCCGCAGTGTGCTCACATGCCAGAGGTGGAAGGACAAGGGACTGCTGCCTTCAACCTCCAGCTCTTTCACAAGGCTGGTAATCCCAGTCGTAAGAGCGGAGCTGTCATGACTTAATCACCTCCCAAAGGCCCTATCTCAATACTGGCACACTGGGGATTTCATTTCAACAGGCAATTTGGAGGGGATGCCATCATTGAAACCATAGCAATATTGCATATTTATTGTACTTTATTTATAATTTAATATTTATTTTAAAAACTATAGCATATGCATACAATGGATACTATTCAGGCACAAAAAAAAAACAGGATTCTCTCTATATACAGATATCGAAAGCCTTCCAAGATATATTATCAAGTGAAAAAAAAACCAAGATGCATAACAGGTTTTTTTTTGATGCATAACAGTTTTGCAGTACTAAACCTTTTTTTCCTTTTCTTTCTTTTCCTTTTTTTTTTTTTTTTTTTTTTTTTTTTTTGATACAGAGTCTGGCTCTGGAGTACAGCCGCACAATCTTGGCTCACTGCAAGGTTTAAGCGAGTCTTGTGCCTCAGCCACCCAAGCAGCTGGGATTACAGGTGTGAGCCACCACACCCAGCTGATTTTTTTATTTTTAGTAGAGACAAGGTTTCGCCATGTTGGCCATGCTGGTCTCAAACTCCTGACCTCAAGTGATTCTCCTGCCTTGGCCTCCCAAAGTGCTGGGATTACAGGTGTGAGCCACTGCACCCAGCCTACAGTACAAAATCATTTGTGGGTTTTTTTTTTTAAAGGTATGTGTGTTGGAGCTGGGAGTGGTGTCTCGTGCCTGTAATCCCAGCACTTTGGGAATTTGAGATGGGTGGATCACTCGAGCTCAGGAGTTTGAGACCAGCCTAGCCAACATGGTGAAATCCCATGTCTACAGAAAAATACAAAAATAAATTAGGTGTGGTGGTGCATGCCTGCAGTTCCCAGGTACTCCTGGGGCTGAGGTGTGAGGGTCGCTTGAGCCCAGGAGGTTGAGGCTGCAGTGAGCTGTCATTGCGGCACTGCGTTCCAGCCTGGGCAACAGAGCCATACCTTGTCTCAAAATTTTTTAAAAAGGAGTGTGTATGGGGTAGGGTGTAAAAGAATATATTTGCTTATATACACGCCCCCCCATAAAGTCTTTGCATGTGTTGGGAAGTAAAAGTTTTACTCTCTTACATGCAATACCTGGGGGACTGCAAATTAAACTGAGAAAAGACAGATTAGCAAGAAAAAAGACAGAGTCTAATTACCCAGGCAATGCACATACACATGGAAGTGTTCGATGATGGAGTGGTTAGAACTGGGAGCTTATATGCCTTAGAAGGGGAATGGGAGGGCTATCATGGGAAGAATAAATAGGTTTACAAAGGGGATTTTAGGAGAAGAAACAGGATATTTTAGAAGTTTGAGGTTTATTTATGCAGGTGCAAATAGTCTCTGTGTCTTCTGGCCATGAAACTCCCCTGAATAGAAGATTGGTGGTAGGTTTCTTCTTGGTCTCTGTTCTGGAAGTGGAAGCTGCCCCAAAGACACAATGAATGTATGGCAGTCTTCGGTTCCAAGTGGGCCGCGCACAAGGATACACGAGAGACTGATAATAGTGGTTACACATTTGAAGGGCAGGGCATAGAGGGGAATGAGAACTAAGAAGTTGTGAACAGGGACTTGGGAAGACTTTTTCAGAAATACCTTTTTCATCTTTATTTTTTTAAACTTTAGAAAGATACAAATATATTGCCCATTCAAAAAAAAAAAAAAAAAAAAACCTAGGTTTTAAGAGTGATTCTAATCTATTTAAGAAGTGGTCTCCCCCTATTTAGGAAAACATGGATTGTGCCCCATTAGCAAGACCGAGTGGGATTCAGCCCTGAGGGAGGTACGGGAGAGTTTATCATCATCTTTGTCAGCAACACTGCACTTTCTGCAGAGAAGGTTACAGAACAGGGGCAGGTCACCCTTTCTCCTTTACTTGGAGGGATGCTTACAGCATGTGTCAGCTGTCAATCCCAAGACCTCTCTCTCCCAAATCTCCTCCGGCCTGCAGAAAAACAAAGGCAGCTGTAAAGGGTAAAGGATGGGCTCGGGGTGGAACCCAGACCCACTGGACAATGGAAACCTTTCCCCTTTGAGCAGACATCGGGATTATTATTTCCGCTTTCCATGTGGAAAAGAAGGACTGTAAAACTCTGACAAATGCCTGCATCTTGTTCTAAAATTCCTGACTTGTTGCCAATAAAAGAATCAAAGTGCTTTCTAGCTCAGAGAAAAAACTGCTGCTAATTTGAAGAAGATTCCAGAATAGAAATTCAAGGTCAACCAAAGGCTTTTCAGAGAGAGTTGGTGAGCAGGTCTTCCATGGCCTGGAATTCAAAGATACAAGCCAGAGAGAGAAGAGATCAAAGCTCTTGTCCTGGGGACACATTAAAAACTAGAACTGGACACATCTCAGTTCTGGAGCCAAGCAATTCCTCCCTCAGGGTATCAAAACTAGCCTTGCCCTTAGCCTAGAGCCCTCCTCTGTAAAACTGCTTATTCTGGCCCTGTCCTCTCATCTTGCTCTCATCTTGGTCTTTTTGAGGTAGATCAGCAGGACTTATTTTCTGAGCACCTGTAAGGCCCCCACTGATCAAAACCAGGATACAAGGTCAGGCGTGGTGGCTCTTGTCTGTAAACTCAGCACTACGGGAGGCGAAGGCAGGTGGATAACTTGAGGTCAGGAGTTCGACACCAGCCTGGCCAACCTGGTGAATCCCCGTGTCTACTAAAAGTACAAAAATTGGCTGGGTGCGGTGGCTCACGCCTGTAATCCCAGCACTTTGGGAGGCCGAGGTGGGCGGATCACGAGGTCAAGAGATCGAGACCATCCTGGCCAACACGGTGAAACCCCGCCTCTACTAAAAATACAAAAAAAAAAAAAATTAGCCGGGCATGGTGGCACGAGCCTGTGGTCCCAGCTACCCTGGAGGCTGAGGCAGAAGAATCGCTTGAACCCAGGAGGCAGAGGTTGCAGTGAGCCGAGATTGTGCCACTGAACTCCAGCCTGGTGACCTAGCAAGACTCCATCTCAAAAAAAAAAACACAAAAATTAGCCAGGTGCAATGGCACATGCCTGTAGTTCCAGCTACTCAGGAGGCCGAGGCTGGAGAATTGCTTAAACCCGGGAGGTGGAGGTTGCAGTGAGCCAAGATCACACCACTGCACTACAGCATGGATGACAAAGAGAGACTCTGTTTCAAAAAAAAAAAAAAAACAGGGTGCAGTAAAGAAGCAAGCTGAAACCAGTACATGGCCACCAAAGTGACCTCTGGTTGCTCTCACTGCTCATTACTAGACACCCACTGGTGCCATGACAGTTTACTAATGCCCTGGCAACATGCCATGGCAATGACCCAGAAGTTACCTTACATG
Source organism: Cacajao melanocephalus (assembly GCA_963573385.1). Classification (NCBI taxonomy): domain Eukaryota; kingdom Metazoa; phylum Chordata; class Mammalia; order Primates; family Pitheciidae; genus Cacajao; species Cacajao melanocephalus. Next base: position 5,407 of record CAUYLG010017612.1, on the reverse strand, counting down.
GTTCCAGGAACTCTCCACCCTTTTTTTTTGAAAATTCTGAATGACTCACCCCTTAATTCATATATAATTAAGAGTGGGTATAAATATAACTCCAGCAATCCAAGCTGCAGCTCCTGCTCCGACTCCTGCTTCAGATTGCTACTCCTGCTGCACACTGCCACCGTTGCTCAGCACTGCTTTGTGGAGCAGCCACTCTGCTGTATGCTGCTACTCCGGGCTACTCTGGGCTACTCTGGGCTACTCTGCTTATGGGATAGCCCTGCCCTGTCTATGGAGCCACCATTTTGCTATACACTATTGCTCTAATCACTGTCAGCTCACTCTTGAATTCTTTCTTAAGCAAAGCCAATAACCCTCCCAGGGTAAGTTTATATTGTATATAAACTCTGGATACAAGGTATAAATACTTTTAAATTTGTATTTTTACCCCGGTGAAATACGCATTTGGATTTTACAAATCATACAAAAAAAAAAACAAACAAAAGATGAGTGCATATTTGAACAAAGCCTCTAAAATCAAAGTGAGAAACTGTGGGGTATTACTAAGATAGCCCCAGTTTCTTCTATCAGGAGGTTGAATTAATAATTTCACCACGGCTGGGCGACGTAGCTCAAGCCTGTAATCCCAGCACTTTGGGAGGTCGAGGTGGGAAGGTCACTTGAGGTTGGGAGTTCAAGACCAGCCTGGCCAACAGGATGAAACCCTGTCTCTACTAAAAAAATAAAATAAAAAATTTGCCGGGTGCAATGGCTCACGCCTGTGATTCCAACACTTTGGGAGGCTGAAGCGGGCAGATCATGAGGTCAGGAGTTTGAGACCAGCCTGGCCAACATGGTGAAACCTCGTCTCTACTAAAGATACAAAACATTAGCTGGGCGTGGTAGTGCGTTCCTGTAATCCCAGCTACAGGGGAGGATGAGGCAAGAGAATCACTTGAACCTGAGAGGTGGAGGTTGCAGTGAGCCAAAATCGCACCATTGCACTCCAGCCTGGGTGACAGGGCGAGACACTGTCTCAAAAAAAAAATACAAAATTTAGCCAGGCATGGCGATGTGCACCTGTAATCCCAGCTACTCAGTGAGGCTAAGGTGTGAGAATCGCTTGAACATGGGAGGCAGAGATTGTAGTGAGCTGAGATCACACTGCTGCACTCCAGCCTGGGTGACAAAGCAAGGCTCTGTCTCAAAATAATATAATTATAATAATAATTATTATTAATAATTATTATTTCACCACCACTGAGATGATCTTGTGACATGCTTTGTCCATCAAAATGAGGCATAACTGACGTTATACAGTTCTGATCCTGGGTCTCAGGAGGCCTGGGGTTTCTGCTGTGTTGCAGAACCCTGCCCAGCCATCGTGAGAACAGCCCAATCTGGCCTGTCTGCTGGAGGATAAGGGACCACATGAAGCAGAGCCAAGTAATACCAGCCGAGTCCTAAAAGCTCCGCCAGCCCCCACTAACCACCAGCTGCCTTTCTACAAGTGAGTGACACCAGGCAAAGTCAGCAGAGCCCGATATAAATCAGCAGAACTAACCAACCAACCAACTGGTAGACTTGTGACTAAAAACAGATGTTACTTTTATATGTCACTAATATTTTGTAGTTGTTTATTAGGCAGCGTCATTCTGCCAGTAGATAACCAGTGCAGGAACCAAAACTTTAAAAACAGGAAAAGAAACTTCCTTCCACTTTCCAGTCTGACATATGAAGAACTTGGAAGTCATGACTCCATCTTAATAAGTTAAAAAAAAACTGAACAAACTAAAAACCAACAACTCTTGGCCAGTTGCAGTGGCTCATGCCTGTAATCCCAGCACTTTGGGAGGCTGAGGTGGGAAGATTGCTTGAGCCCAGGAGTTCGAGACTAGCCTGGGCAACACAGGGAGACCCTGTCTCTGCAAAAATAAAAAATAAAAATAGGCCGGGTGTGGTGGCTCACGCCTATAATCCTAGCACTTTGGGAGGCCGAGGCAGGTGGATCATCTGAGGTCAGGAGTTCAAGACCAGCCTCGCCAACATGGTGAAATTCCATCTCTACTAAAATACAAAAAATAGCCAGGCATGATGGCGGGTGCTTGTTATTCCAGCTACTCAGGAGGCTGAGATGGGAGAATAGCTTGAACTCGGGAGATTATGGCTGCAGTGAGCTGAGATCAAGCCACTGCACTCCAGCCTGGGCAGCTGAGTGAGATTCTGTCTCAAAAAATAAATAAATAAAATAAAAATATAAATAAGCTGGGTGTGGTGATGTGTGCCTATAGTCCCAGCTACTCAGGAGACTGAAGTGGGAAGATTCCTTGAGTCTGAGGGGGTAAAAGCTGCAGTGAGCCGAGATTAAGCTACTGCACTCTAGCCTGGGTGACAGAGCAAGACTGTCTCAAAAAAAAAAAAAAAACAAAAAACCTTAGATCTGTCACAGAATTGAGGTCATAGGGCAAACTACTGCCTCCAAAACTGGAGAGTCAGAGATCATACAGAGAATCACAACGTATCACTGCAGAGTCCCAGGTGCAGAGACCTGCCCAGGAACAAGTACAAGGACAGGAAAACCTGAACTGCAATTTACAAATTGCTAGAGAATCAGTGTGGACAAGTCTGAGAGTTTAAAACTCCGGGGATGGGGCCAGTCTTGAAAGCCATGTCCATACTTTTGGGTTTTTGTTTGTTTTTTTGTTCATTTTGAGACAGAGTCTCCCTCTGTTACCCAGGCTGAAGTGCAGTGGCACGATCTTGGCTCAATGCAACCTCCACCTCCCTGGTTCAAGTGATCCTACCCCTTCAACCTCCCGAGTAGCTGGGATTTCAGGCATGTGCCATCACACTCAGCTAATTTTTGTATTTTTAGTAGAGATGGGGTTTCACCATGTTGATCAGGCTGGTTTCAAACTCCTGAACTCAAGTGATCCACCCACCTCCACCTCCCAAAGTGCCAGGATTACAAGAGTGAGCCACCGTGCCTAGCCACATGCCACACTCTTATGAGTTTTACCTTCAGGAGTTCTCCTAGTTTCTCACTGGAGCTGAGGGTCAGGACGGGAGAGCTGCAAAGGCCAGACCCCTACGGAGAAGGGCCCTGACTGCCGGCCTAGAAGTTTGATCCTTATCATGCAGAAAGTGGGGAGCCACTGAAGGTTGCTGAGCAGGAAGGTGACCCTGGCAAAGAGGCCATCTCCTAGTTTCTCACTGGAAACTAGGAGAACTGGAGAAAAAAACCCTCATGCAGTTTCTTACAAAGCTAACCATACTTCTACCATACCATCTATCAATCACACTCCTTAGCATCTACCCAAAGAAGTTGAAAACATGTCCGTGCAGAAACCTGCATATTGATGTTTATAGCAGCTTTATTTGTAATTGCCAAAAGTTGGAAGCAACCAAGGTGTTCTTCAGCAGGTGAATGGGTAAAGAAACCGGTACATCCAGAGAATGCAATATTATTCAGGGCTACAAAGGAATGCACTCTCAAGCTATGAAAATACATAGAGGAAACTTCAATGCTTATTACTTAGTGAAATAAGCCAATCTGAAAAGGCCACATACTATACGGCATTCAGAAAAAGGCCAAACTATGGAGACACTAGAAAGTTCAATGGTCTCCAGGGTTTGGGAAGGGTAGGGAGGGGTAAACAGGCAGAGGATAGAGGATTTTTAGGGCAGTGAAGCCATTCTGTGATACTATAATGATGAATGCATGTCATTATGTATTTGTCAAAACCCAAAGAATGTTTAATACCAACAGTGAGCCCTAATGTAAAGTGGACTTTGGATGATAATGATATGTCAATGTAGGTTCAACAATTGTAACAAATCTGCCACCCTGGTGCAGGGTATTGAGGATGAAGGAGACTGTGTATTGTGGGTTGGAGGAGGGAGGTATATGGTAACTATACTTTCCCCTCAGTTTTATTTACACTTCTCAAAAAAAAAGTGTTCTTAAGAAAAGACCAAAAGTCTCAAAGGAACAATGTAAGTTCCCACCTCAAGAACTTAAAAAAGAAGAGCAAAATAAACTCAAAGCAAAAAGAAGAAAGAAAATAATAAAAGCAGAACTCAATAGAAACAAAAACAAAAAAATAATAAAGTCAATAAAACAAGGAGTTGATTCTTTGAAAAAATCAACGAAATAGTCAAACCTTTACTAAGACTGAGAAAGAAAAAAGGAAAACACAAATTACCAAAATCAGGAATAAAACAGAGGCTAACACTAGACATTGCAGACGTCAAAGGGATAACAAGAACATATTACAGGCTGGGGCAGTGGCTCACGCCTGTAATCCCACACTTTGGGAGGCCAAGGGGGGTGGATCACATAAGTCAAGGGTTTGAGACTAGCCTGGCCAACATGGTGAAACCCCATCTCTACTAAAAATACAAAAATTAGCCAGGCATGGTGGCAGGTGCCTGTAATCCCAGCTACTCAGGAGGCTGAGGCAGGAGAATCACTTGAACCCGGGAGGTGTAGGTTGCAGTGAGCTGAGATCACACCATTGCACTCCAGCCTGGCAGACAAGAGTGAGACTGAGTCTTAAAAAAAAAAAAAAGAAAGAAAATATTACAAACAGCTTTACACATATAAATTTGACAACACGGATTGCACAAAAAGAAAGTAAAACACCCAGATGTGCATCTATCGAAACTTTCTGGCCAGCATGGTGGCTCCGTGAGCTGAGTTCATGCCACTATGCTCCAGCCTAGGTGACAGAGCAAGACCCTGTCTCAAAAATCAAAAAAAAAAAAAAAAAAACTTGCACAGGATCTGTATGCTGAAACTACAAAATGCCAGTGAAAGAAATCAAAGATCTAAATAAATGGAGAGACATCACATGTTCATGAATTGGAAGACTCAACATAAAAAAAAGATGTCGAGAGAGATCCAAGATGGCCGATTAGCAGCAGCTCAGGATTGCAGCTCCCAGTGAAAGCACAGAGAGTGAGTGGATGCCGCAATTTCAGACTAATTTCTGTTGCCCACAAACTGGGAGATACCCAGCAGAGGAGCCTTCTTGGCTGGCGTGGCGCTTCTCAGTGCGGAATATACGGGACTGGGTGCCCTTTGAGTCGGGCTCGGCTGGTCCCATCCCCACAAGGAGAACAGCAATTGGAAGCGCTGAGGACTGAGAGTTTCACAGTAAGCACAGCTGAACCCAGGAAGGCCCAGCTCTGTGGAGAAGGGGCGTCCACCGAAGGAAAACTAAGAAACAGAAAAAACTTCATCACCAACAAGCCAGATGTCCACTCAGACCCAATCTGAAAGTCAGCAATTACAAAGACAACAGGTGGATAAATCCACAAAAATGGGAAGAAACCAGTGCAAAAATGCTGAGAACACCCGAAATCAGAATGCCTCTCCTCCTACAGGGGATCGCAGCTCCTCATCAGCAAGAGAACAAGGCCTGAC